>NCQT01121178.1:33650-46900 GCA_002740465.1 Stenocereus thurberi
ATGCCCCTAGCATAAGAGAGTTCTCCTTCAATAGTCATGATCCAGGTAAGAACGGGAGTATTGGATAAAGCAAGAGGACCATGGGTCGTGGGGATTTTCACAGGGGGGGTATGGAGAAGAACAGAACGGCCAGGGAGGGAAAGATGAATGCTACAGACCATGGTGAGCACTTTCCCAAAATTTTGTTTGCAGTTTTTGTGAAGGTTTTATTTAAAGTATTAGGGTTATGTTACGTTTAGAAATTTTATTTAACCTACTTTGGGTTTCCTTGGTACATAATGAGGGTTAATTAAGGTCTGTAGATGAAGGAAAATTCTCAAGCGTAAAAATATGGATTTTTTATGGTGAAATTCAGAAGATGGTCAGAGCTTTTGCCTGAATCAATAAAGATGAAAGTTTTTATTCAAGAAACACCCAAGAGGAGATCTAGCTCTGATGCGAACTTGATGAGAATGAATCCTCAAAGCCTTGAAGATCAACAACACCAAAGGATCACAACGTGAAGGGATGCTCCTTAGATTAAATCTCAAACAATCAATGAGATTGTGAGATTTCTACCCGAGAATGAGAACCCTCTAAAGAACAAATAGTTGCCACCAAATCTATCTCCTAAAGGCTTAAGTCGCCAAATATAAATTTACAAGGGAAGACTCTATATGACCAGCCTAAAATAGAGATAAAGATTAGGAGATTTTGAGAGAGAAAAATAGCCTGCATCCCTTCAATTCATTCATTCAACAAATCTAAGTTCATATTAAGTAGGAGGGCTCTTTAGTAACAAAAGTGAGTGAATAAGTTGATATATTTGTTTAGAAAGTCGACCAATAGGGGTCCTATAAATTATCCTAGAAACTTCAATCAAATCTCTCTGANNNTAACAACTACAGTGAGTTGTAATTTTCAGGGTTCTTTCCCACCTTCTATATAGAGTTTCTAGAAGGCTCTACTTCACCAAGGGGGGTTCGACCACTTTGAGACTCTTTTTTAGCGGGTGTAGATTCACTCCATGTTGACCAATCCTAAGGAATAGAGCTATAACTACTTTAAATAAGGATAAAATCTAGATTGCCCAAGAATAAGATTTTTGTACATACTCCTCCTATTTCAGCCATTTTTCCCAAACTTAAGTTCCAATGCCAAATTTTATTAAATCGTTATAAATAAACATTTTATGGAATCACCAAAACTCATACTTTTAATTATTGAGCCTCATTAGGTAGGATCTAACTTAACCAAAATTTAGCAAGTTTACCGGATAAAAATCTATACTATTATAATAAGGTTTTCATCACTTTAGGAAATTCAAATGCTAACACATACTAAAACTAATTGCATATTGTATGAGTATACAAGATAACCTTTTGACCAAGTCATATATCTTTAATATTTGATCCCATTTACTAGGTGAAATACCATGACAAAGTCGGCTTATGTACATGAATCTGGTGGCAAGTGATTTTAGGCGTAGATAGGACCATCCTCATGCCTTAGTGCAAGGCCAAGGGGACTCGATGCGTACCAACCTCCGACACTTGGGAATAATTTGATGTTAATTACTTTTAGTTAAAGTCCAAGAATACCAACCTCCCTCACTAGAGAATAATTCGATGATTAACATGTAATCCAAGTCTACAAAGTAATAAGTGACGTGCATCCATTGGAGCACTTCCCCACAATATGGACCAAGTGAGAATGAAATATGAGCTTATCTTGAAGCGGTTACCACATTATTTAGTCCTAACCATTGAAGAGAGCATAGAGTAGGGTGCCCCTTGGTGGGGATTCAAAGCTTTTTAATGAGTACCTTGGAGGCCACATTGTTACAACTACGACCGTTTATGATTAAGCCAGAAGCCTTGTCCCCACTGATGCACATACAGTTAAGGATTTTTCCCATTGGCTATCATTATAAGGAGCCTTTATGACATATAACAACCTCTTGCTTGACAACAATCCCCCCCATTCAATATCACCAAAGAAGATACATCATTTCCCTCTACTTCTTCCCTAGATTCTTCCTCAATGGCTCGAATATCTTCTACCTCATTAACGATAGAGGCATTTCTATTGGGATAATCATTATGAAAATGGCTAAAACTTTGGCACTTAAAACAATTCTTCCCTTCCATCTTTTTCGGGGTCTCACTACTGGTACCCTTTCCTTTGTCAAGAGCTTTACTTATAGGGATCGTGTTTTAATTACAACGTGAGTGGATGGAGTTCTTATAAAGGGTTGTGAAAGGGATTTCTACCCTTAGGTTGCTTCTCAACTTTAATTACAAGATTACACACATCATCATAGGAAAGGTGAGGTTAGAGGTCTACCTTGTTGGCAATGTTAGGAGATAATCCCCTAATGAACAAGCAATTTTAACCTCCAGCTCTCCATCTAAGCCGACTATCATTTGGAGTTGTTCAAACTCCATAATACATTATTCCACCTTCAAATTCTCTTGATAACAAGAAGCTAGCTTGTCTGGCTCTTACTTATAAGAGGGCGGTAGGCATTTTTTTTCATGTGCTTCTTGAGCTTGGACCATGTCTTGATCTTCCGTTTCAGCTTGCTTGCTCTATTCCTCTTCAACTTCTTATACCATGGGTGCCACATCTTTTCATCTTAAGAATGGCAAATTTGAAAGCCTTCTCATCATTATACCCCTTAACCTCAAAAATCTTGCCATAGGTTAAACCCAATCTAGGTAGTTTTCGAGATTGAGGTTCCCATCAAACTCTAATGCTTCAATTTTGAAATCCCTAAGTTCATCCATCGGATTCCTTCTTCTTCTGACTCCTCCATCCTTGTCATATTAATCCCTATGATTGGATAAGTAGGCAATATCAATGGCAGAAACATCGAACTTTTGATGGTGATGCCTTTGCCATCCGATGGGAATGGAGCCCATTACTTGATCGAGCTTTCTTGTAACCTTTCTCACTTGTTCTTGAAGCTCAAGGATGATTTTGTCTCTTTCTATTTCATAGGTTTACTCAAGGGAAATACCCCTATAACGAGAGGGACCTCCTTCATTGGCCATGATAGAGCTGGGTATGAGGGTATCAGACAAAACAAGGGGACTACAGGGTGTGGGGATTTCAACCAGGGGCGTGGAGAAGAAAACAATGACTGCGAAGGGAAAAGGAGACTGCCTCAGACCACGGATGTTATGAATGCTTTATTTGGAGGCTTACGGTTATGTTAGGATTTGAAATTATGTTTGGGCTATTTTGGGGTTCTATACAGGATAATGAGAGTTGATTAAGGTCAGTAGACAAAGGCAAATTCTAAAGAGTCAAAGTTTGGATTTTTCAGGGTGAGATGGAGAAGATGGTGAGGGCTTTTGATTCAATCAATGAAGATGAGAGTTTTGATTCAACAAACACCCAAGATGAGATCTAGCTCTGATACCATCATGATAAGAGTGAATCCTCAAAGCACCAAAGGTCAACAACACCAAAGGATTAGAATAAGAAGGGATGCTCCGCTTTGGATTCAATCTCAAATAATCAATGAGATTATGAGATTTGTACTAGTAATGAGAACGTTATAAAGGATATACGCTTTCCACCTAATCTCTATCATAAAGTCTTAGGTCACCAAATATAAATTTATAAGGACAGATTCTAAATCACCACTCTAAAATAGAGATAAATATAAAGAGATTTTTGAGAGAGAAAAATAGGCTCTAACCCCTTTTCATTCATTCATCAAATCTAATTTTATATTAAGTGGGAGAGGTCTTTAGAAAACCAAAATAAGCGATATGTGTTTGCAGGGGAGATCGACCAATAGGGGTCCTATAAACTACCCTAGAAAATTAAATCGAAGTTCTAAGATAGTGGCAACTATAGTGAGCTGTAATTTTCTGTGTTCTCTCCGACCATCTGGAAAGCTTCTAGAAGGCGTTACTCCACCAATGTGAGTTTCACCACTTTAAGCCTCTTGTTTACAGGGTTTATATCCATTTTAGGTTAATCAACCCAAGGAATACAGCCTTAACACTTTAAATAAGGAAAAAATAAAGATTGCCCCAGAATTAGATTTTTGTACTTACTCCTCCTATTTTGTCTATTTCTCCAAACTTTAGTTCCAATGCCAAATTTAATTAAATGGGGATAAAATAGACATCTTAGTGAATCATTAAAACTCATACTTGTAATTATTGGGCCTCATTGGGCAGGATCAAACTTAACATTACTTCAGCAAGTTTACTGAGTAAAAATCTGCAATGTTATAATAGTGTTTTCACCACTTTAAGGAATTCAAATGCAAACGTATACTAAAACTATTTACGTATTGTAAACGTAGACTAGATAACCTTTTAAACAAGTAATAGATCTCCAATTTTTTATCATATTTACTAGGTTAAATACCATGGCAAAGTGGCCTTATAAGCTAGAATTTGATGACAAGCGACTTTAGGGGTAGATGGGACAATCCTCATACCTCAGTCCAATACAAAGGGGACTTGAAATTTATCAACCTCCCTCACTTTGGAATAATTTACCTTAAATCCTTTCAGTTAAAGGCCAAGGATCATGGCACCAAAGGATGCTCCTCTTTGGATTCAATATTAAGCAATCATAAGATTGTGACATTTATGGCCCAAAAAGAGCACCCTAACAAAGGATAAATGCTATCCACCAAATTTCTATCCTAAATGTGCAAGTCACCAATGATAAATTCATTAGTGGATCAAATGGATCAATAGGGTCCAACAAATCATCCTACAAAATCAAATCAAAATTCTAATACAATAACAACCAAAGTGACCTGTAATTTTCAAGGTTCTTTCCCATCTTCCACAAAGCTTTAGAAGGCTCTCCTCCACTAACCGGGGTGCTGCCACTTGAAGTCTCTTCTTTGGTGGATGTAAATTCATTCCATGTTGATTAATCCCAAACAATATAGCGACAATCAAACAAGGCCAAATTCAGATGGCTCCAAAATTGGATGTTTGTGTGTATTGTTCTTATTTTGACTATTTCTCACAAATTTAAAGTCTAATGCAAAATTCTAGCAAATTGGGTAAAAATAGATATCTTACGAAATCAGCAAGACATAAACTTGTATTAATTAGTGATAACTCATACTTTATGTGCAAATTCACTCCCTATTTTATCTGCTTTTTAGTCTTTGAGATATATTTTTATGATAGAATAGTGTATGTTTTATGAGATAGGTAAAAGTAAAATAAATGAATTTGGGCACAAAATTGTTCAATTCAACTTTGATTTGTCTATGCTCCATCATGTGCAATGATCAGCAAGACAATGCCGGCCTTGCCATTTGACCCAACAGCAAATAAAATTTAAAAAAAAGAAAGAAAGAAGAGCTGGCTAGCTGAAGTAGGCCTGTCTTCTTCCTCGCTAGCAGACTCCACACGCTGCATTAGGTGCAACCAACAAGCCAGCTTAGCAACAACCCAACGGCCTAGCTCCATGTTCATCTTAGGCCTCTCGCAGTCTCTCCTCTTTTCTCGCCTGGGCCTATTTCCTTCTACTATTCGAGGTGGACACCAAACAACAGCAACCATAACCCAGTTAGTTCTCCCAATCCTAGCTTCTCTCCATTTCCCCTACCATGTAGGGCTGGCCCATTATCTCCCAACAGGCCGCAGCCTATCAGCCTGATCTAGCCCTGGCGCCTTACCACTCAGCAGCCTGCCCCTTACTTTGCTGCTTCGTTTAGGCTTGATCAGATTAGACGAATGATCCGCATCGAGTCAACACAGCTTTGCTCCTCTTCTTATGCCTTTCCTTACTAGAATGAGCCTGTTTCGCAGCTTAACCTGCTTGTGCATCACCTACCATAATTCAACCAAGTAGGCTCAGTTTTTATTTTTAAGACAAAATTCAAGATGACTTAGCCAAAGGTAATTTATCAATATTGATTTTTAGCTAAAGACTAGCCTTTTCCTATGCAATACAGTAGGCAAAAATTAATTGAAATTAATTTTTAATTGATTTTTGGTTATGAAGAGGTGGTGAATTCCACTATAAAAAGGGGTCAAGGCTAGTGAATATTAGAACTTCTATGCTATTGCTTATTCATGTTCATTACAATAGTTTAATTTGCTATTTCAAGTGAATATTAGGCCTTGTAGGCTAATATGGTCCCATGCAATTAGGCTTAAAATTTAATCATTAAAAATGAATAATTTGTGCTAGAAATTAGATGAGTTATGCCTGAAAAGAATGATTCATGCTAATTACTAGATAAATAATATCACTCAATATTTGTGTCAATGATAATTCAATGTTTGTGTCATTGGTGAAATCTAAAGTCCTGCATCCTTCTCTCGTTTGATTTCTCTTCACTTTCTTTGGTTATTTGCTTTTCTGTTGTTTCTTTGATCCATATTGATAATTCAAGTCCTCGCTTGAATTATTCTTTATAATTGAAAAAGTTAAATTGAAAATAGCTATTGTTCCTTATGGGATAGACACCTTGCACTTGCCACTTTACAATTAATCTTGTGCGCTTGTAAGTAAAAGGGGCTTTTAAAGCGGAACATAAAATTCACATCAAGTTTTTGGTATCATTTTCTAGGAACAGATAGTGATTTTAGAATTTTCTCTTCCCTTTATTTGTTGTATTTATCTATTTTTTAATTTTTTTCCCCTATTCCAGGCTAATCTAACCATTTTATTTATTTCCTTTGTTGTTAATCCACGTTTTATTTTTTTTTTCTTCATTATTTGACTCCCCTTTTCCTGTTAATCCAACTATTTTATTTTCGTTCTCACCATTTACTTATAATCTAACTATTTTGATTTTGTTTATTTTATTTTATCTAGCAATCCCCCTCCCTTTTATTTCATTTATTTCCTTTTCTTTTTCTTTTCTTTTACTTTTCATTTAATTTTTGTTTGGAAGTTTCTTCTATTTTCTTCTATTTTCTTATTTATTTATTTTCTTTCTTTTCTTCTTATTGTGGTGGTGATTTCATTTTATTCTCTTATTTATTTGTGAATATATGCATAGTAGATGTTCTTTATTCTTTGAAACATAAACCGTCAAATTGAACATGCTCTTAGTAGAATAAGCGCTAAGAAACAAAAATCTAAGAAAAAGATGGCTAGAGAACAACCCCCCAGCAAGCAACTTAAGGAGTATTTCAGTCCTGCCACTTATGACTCACCTACAAGTACCTGTGTGCCCATTGAATGGGGTCATTTGAGATTAAGCACTCTCTCATCCAAATGGTTCTATCCTTTTGTGGACTAGAGTATCAAAATCCCTTCATGCACGGTGAAGTATTTTCAGAGATATGTTCTACTATCATCTTAAATAAGTCTCCATTGATGCTTTTTGTTTACGTCCTTTTCCTTTCTCTTTGAAACATAAAACTAAAGCTCTGTTGGATTCAAAGATAGATATGGCCACTTGTGATCAAACGCAAAAAGAATTCTTGAAAAAGTTTTTCTCTATTGGTAAACTAATTGCCTTAAGACGTGCTATAACCACTTTCTCACAAAATAAAAATAAACAATTACACGAAAATTGAAAAAGGTTTAAAGAGTTGTTGCGAAGTTCTCCACACCATGAGGTCTCTACGTGGCAATTCGTCCAGAGTTTTTATTCTAGCTTAGATGAGCACAATAGGTGGATGGTTTATGCTTCTTGTGGTGGTAGTTTCCTGTATGAGACTCCCGAAGAAGCTTGGGAATTGTTTGAACATTTGACTAAAAATTCTTACTTGCATGCTACTTTCTCACATTCAAATTTACCTAGGTAGTTAGGAAGTAATGGGGGCGTTTATGAGGTTTCCCATTCAATTAACCTTTCTAGCGAAGGGGCATTTGTGAGGTTTATGCCACCTCTATGTAGGATGTGCAATCAATTTGTACTAGTCCCATGCATGCTTATGTTGATTGTCCTTGTGTTGGTAAGTTCGACTATGTGATTGAAGAAGTGAATGTTACCCAAGGATTTCCTCTAACTAATAATCCTTATTCTAATACTTGTAACGATGGTTGGAGTAATCATCCTAATTTTTTGAGAATCCTCAAACTCAGTCTAGTACACTTACTCCCCCTGGTTTCCAAAACCATAGATATGTTCCTCCCCCTTATCATCAAGTTCCATCTGAAACTCTGATACAGATAAGATAATTTCTGGTTGGCATCTTGACTTATGTTGTGCAAAATGTTGATTCTAAAGTCCAAGAAATTGAGCCTTAAATGCATATTGTTGATGCTCATTCACAATCTATAGTTAAGTTAGAAACCCAACTTGGACAACCAGCCATAGCTGTAGGTAAAAGAGAAGGAGGAAAACTTCTGAGTCATCCTATGTGAAACCCTAAATGCCAACAATTTAAAGAATTCATAGTTCTAATGGTTCTTAGGAGTGGTAACGAAATAGATAGTAAAGTGAGTGGAAAGGAACGTGCTAAATCTGAAAGACTTAAGACCATTATGAGTAACCTTGAAACTGAAAAAGAGAATAACCCATCCCCTTCCCCTACTGTACCTTACCCCTCATACATATGCTAAGTGCTGCATACCATGAAGTAGAGGGATGACATTCTAGAAACCTTTAAACAAGGTAGGTTCATCTTCCCTTCTTAGAAGCGATTAGATAGATCCTGGATTATGATAAGTTCCTTAAAGGCATGTGTATTTTTAAAAGAAAACAAAAGATCACAAGTTTAAAAAGGTTCTTCTAAGTGAACAAGTAAGCTTCAATTTGAAGTTTGACACTTTGGCTAAGTTCAAAGATCCCGATGTTCCTACTATTTTAAATTAGATTGGCAATCACAAAATTGAAAGGGCACTTTTGGATTTAAGTTCTAGTGTTAATTTCATAGCCTATTCTGTTTACTTAGAGTTGGGATTGGATGAACACAAACCTTCTAACTATACCCTTTAACTACCTAGTAGGTCAGTGAGGACTCCTAGATGGTGAATATATGAGGTCTTTGTTCAAATTGATAAAGGATTCTTTAATGTTGACTTTGTTATGTTAGACATAAACTCTAATCAAGTTTCTAAGCAGATCCCTCTTATTTAGGACATTCCTCCCTAGCCATAGCTAATACCACTATTAACTATAGGTCAGGGGTGATGAATGTCTCACTCATGAACATAAGAGTTAGGCTTGACATTTTGATGATAAATCCGAATGCTTCTTTGTTGATGTGACTGATGAAGTGATTGAGGAAGCTTTACCTGTTATTTTGAGCAATGATCCCTTGGGAACCTATCTTTCCTATAGGGGCTTTAGATTGTTTGACTTAGGAAATACAATATATGAGAAGGATTCCACTCTAGTTTCTACTCCTCATCATGAAATACAATATATGAGAAGGATTCCACTCTAGTTTCTACTCCTCATCATGGGTCTTCCTATTGGGTGTCTAGTTAGGAAACCCAACCCCCCTTGGCAAGTTCTCCTATGCCATCTTATGTTGTTTCTCCACCCAAACATGAGTTAAAACTTCTACTGGATTCACTTAAGTATGTGTTTCTAGCCCCTAAGGAGACCTTATCTATTATTATATCTTCTCTTCTATCTTGCAATCAAGAGAAAGAGTTTATTCTTAATTTGTCTCATCATAAGGGTGCTACTGGGTAGTCAGTTGCTAATTTGAAAGGGATTAGTCTCATTATTTGCATGCATAGAAGTTACTTAGAGGACGATGCCAAACATGCTAGCCAAATGGAAGGTACGCTGAACCCCCATATGAAAGAAGTTACAAGAAAGAGGCAGTAAAGCTTTTAGATGCAGGCATTGTCTGTCTTACTTATGATAGTCAATAGGTCAGTCCAATTCAAGTCATCCCTAAGAAATCTATCATGGTTGTGGTTAAAAATAATGAAGGTGAACTAGTTCCTACTAGATAGATCATGGGATGGCGGGTGTGTGTTGATTATAGAAAGCTAAATTCTGTGACTAAAAATGATCATTTTCCTCTCTCCTTCATTGATATACTTTTGAAAAAATTAGCTGGACAAAGCTTTTAATATTTCGTGAATGGGTATTCGTATTACAACCAAATACTTGTCTATCCTAAGGGCCAAGAGAAAACCACCTTTACAAGCCCATTAGGTACGTTTATCTATTAGATGATGTCGTTTGGGTTGTGTAATTCACCTTTCACATTCCAAAGACGCATAATAGGCATATTTTCTAGTGTTTGATAATTTCATGAATGTGTTTATGGATGATTTCTCTATTTTTTATTCTTCCTTTAATGTGTGTCTTGCTAATTTGTCCCCTGTGTCGAAAAGATGTGAAGAAGTGAATCTAATCTTGAGTCGGGAAAAGAGTCATTTCATGGTCTAAGAAGGGACTGTGTTAGGGCATAAAGTGTCTAAAAAGGTCGATAAAGCCAAGGCTGATCTGACTTCTGTTATGCCTGTGCCTTCTTTTATGAAGCAAGTTAGGTCTTTCCTTAGTCATGTTAGCTTCTACAGGAGATTTATTAAGAATTTTAGTAAAATAGCCAGGCCGCTTACTAATCTCTTTACTAAAGATGCTCTTTGTGATTGATAAGTCTTGTGTGAAAGGTTTTCAAAAGCTTCAATCTTTATTAGTGTCAGCCCCTATTGTGCAGTCCCCTGATTTTTCTGTTCCTTTTGAGACTATGTGTGATGCATCTGAGTTTGATTTGGAGCTATTTTAGGTCAAATGATGAATAGAGTGCCTCATGCCATATACTATGCTAGCAGAACTTTAACTTATAGTTAAAAGAATTATCTAGTACTGAAAAGGAGTTGCTAATTGTTGTACTTCACTTGATAAATTTCCATGCCTTTTGTGTTCAAAAGTAGTTGTGTTTATTATTTATGCTATATTAAAGCATTTGTTGGCAAAGAATGACATCAAACCTAGACTCATTGTATAAATTTTGTTGTTCTAAGAGTTTGATATTGGGTTGAAAGATAGGAAAGGTTCTGAAAATTCAATAGTAGACCACTTGTTTAGAGTCTTTACTGAGTATACTAAAGACTTAATTGCATTTTCTGACCATTTTTCTGATGAGCAACTAGTTACTTTAACCCATGGCCTTCTCCCTTGGTTTGATTACATTATAAATCACCTTCCCACTAGGAAGATTCCTCCCTGCTAGTCCAAACAAGATAGGGATAGGTTCTTCTCGCAAGTAAGACATTATTACTAGGAAGATCTTTATTTTCAAAACATTGTCTAGACCAAGTGGTGCATAGATGTGGCCCAAGAATGAAATTCATAGTATTATGACCTTTTACCACTCTTATGGCTGTGGTGGTGACTTTGGAGGTTGTAGGATAGCTGCTGAATCTTCAGTACAAAATTGTTGTATTACGTGCCTCTATTGCCTAATTTATTGCTCGTGTAATAATATAATCTTTAGTATTTCCACTTGTTTTCTTTACTTTAATTGGTAATAATTTCAATCGAACAAATGCCGCAAAAAGGATTAAAGAAGGATAAGAGGAAAAGCGAAAAATCAATGGCACAGGACAGCTGAAAGTCACCACATAGTCGACAGCTTAGCCGTCGCCCCCCACTGCAGTAGGGTAGGGGCTGGCAACGGCTGGCCATCACCTAGCCGATGACCTGTCGCGGTGGCGACAGGTGGTGGTCACCATGCCGCCAACCGTCGCTACCCTCTACTTTTCTTGCCCCTTTTTTCTTCGATTCGATTTCTATTTAAAGGACCTTTTTGGGGGTTCTTAATTGGGGGGGGGGATTTTTGGCCAATTTTTAGCTTATGTTTAGCATGTGGATTTTGATCTTCATTCAAGCAATCTCTAAGTTTTTTGTTCTCTTTATCTCTCTATTTCATATTTTGTTCTTCTTTAGATTTTGGTGGTTTAGTTCTTAGTTCTGATTTTATTTGGTTTAAATGTTTAGTTTTTTATTGTTAATCCGTGTTTAATTAGCTTGTTAGACTAGATTAGTTCCATTCTCTCTCCTTCCTAGTTGATGTTCGTGTGCTTGTTTGTTAGCCTTGCTGTAGTTAGGTTTAATTGTGTTTTGCGATGACTGATAATTAGATTTTATTGGCTTGGATTGTGATTAGCCCTTTGATGACTATTTAGTCTTGGATTAGGCCTAAGAATAATCAATTTATCCTTTTTCTGAGACGCAAAACCAATTAGCCAGTATGGGAGAGAGAATGGCCAGGATTTGGACATGAGAATAGTCCTGATCCTGGCTAGGCCCAAGGGTTGCTAGTCTCATGGTCTAATTAGCCTAACCCCATGAAAATAGGTGCTCAGATTAATTAAGCTAGCTTATGACCCTTGGGAGAGGGCTTGGGCGGCCTTCGATGGTGCAACTGACCATCTCTAGTTTTCGGTATAGGTTAGGTAAGTTAGGACCTATCTTGATTATTTATGTCATTAATTGGGCCAATCATAACTCCAAGCCTCTTTTCATATGTTTACTAGTTTAGTTTGTCTTGCTTTTCTTTCCTTTTCGCTTAGCCTAGCTTGAAACTCTTCAGCTGAACTCCGAAACTCAAAACCCAACCCTCAGTGGACGACACCCCAAGCACTCGACGATAAACCTTGCACTTGGGGTTATAAATATTAAAACTTAAATTCTTCCCATCAAGTTTTTAGCATCGATGCCAAGGATTTGGTGCTTTTTAATATCGGGATTTGTTGGAGCATTTGAAACTAGGCCTTTAAATTTCCAAAAAAATAATTAAAAGGGCTATTTTTCATTTATCCCAATTTGATATGGACCTTTTGGAAATGCATGTCTTTATTAAATGATTATCATGCTCAATATGTACATTTTATGCAAGATAGATACAAATTATGCAATGTTGTACTTAAGGGGATAATACATGAGACCTGAGCTACCCTTGAGTCTAAGTGTTCTAGTGGGTTGTACTCTTTAGATATTGATGATATGTGGGACTTGTTTGAGTCTCTAGCTTGGTATTACTGGCAATATGATAGTGCTAATGAGTTTCGGTGTGCCCTTCCCTCCTTCCCTATGGTTTGCACGCACAATCCCCATGTGTAGATTGATTTAGGGATTCATTTCAGTACCATTCTTGCCCTCGTGTTATGTGCTCTTATTGCCAATCTTTTTAACCATGATGCAAAGTTCTTGTGCTTATTATAGCATTTCTGACGGGTGTTGTGCTAGAGTTAATGCCATGATAGAGACATTGAATCATCGACATATGCACTTTGTTAGTGAGATGAGGGAGTATGGCCTATTACTTGAGACTGACCGTAGTCTATCTTCCCCCCACTTAATGTTAGTCTCTATGATGACTATGTGTCTTCTCTTCCCCTAA
>NCQT01121236.1:3831-15598 GCA_002740465.1 Stenocereus thurberi
AACGTGTTTAGTGGCCAACTTTTGCTTTCCTCTATCTGTCAAAGCTATTATAAGCATCATAACCCGGCCTGGATTTGTTTTCCTTGAATTGTGAACATCTTACTAGAAGATGTATTTGTTTTGATGTTAATTTCTCTAGCAACAAGCTTTATATGATGTGGTGCTCACACTCAATTTTCCATATCATTCTTTATTTCCTCTGTTCCTTTTTTATCTTGGATTTTGAGGGTAGAATCTGATGCTAGAATTTACATTACAGAATTAAAAATTGAAATATTCACATTCTGCTGAGTTAGCTAGGTGCAGATGAAATTCTACAATGTAAGCTATGCCTTCAGTACCAATAAACAGTTGTGTCAGGAGTTATGGACGCTTCATTTGTCTTCTCTTTCTGGTTATTTTTTTTCTTGATTCAGACAGAGTATTTGGTTGTGATTGCTCGACGAGGCAGGTCTATGAGGAAGGAGCCAAAGCAGTTGTTCTTTCTGTTATTAGTGGCATCAACTGTGAGCACATCATCTCAGTGTTTTATGAGACTTCTGTCCTTGTGGCTTCATGTCCTTCATAGTTGTAAAACCTCCTTTGCAGCGAGTGTTTTTGCATATGGCCAAACAAGCAGTGGGAAAACATATACCATGTCTGGAATAACAGAGTACACTATGGAAGATATATTTGACTACATAAATAAGGTAAACAAAGCACCAACGTTTAGATTATACACCAATATTCAGCTCAATGATCTACTCATATATGATTGTATCCTTGCAGCACGAAGAAAGGGAATTTCACTTGAGGTTCTCAGCTATGGAGATTTATAATGAATCCGTAAGGGACCTCCTGACAGCAGATAATGCTCCTCTTAGGCTCTTGGATGACCCAGAGGTGATTTTCTTTCTTGTAAGCCTGCGTAAGGGTTTTGTTCAATCAGCAAAATAGAAATAGTCATCTCATCCAATTGGAAGCCTCATTCGTATCAGCAATATTTATAAGGCTTGCAATTTGCTCTCCTTGCAGAGAGGCACTGTCGTCGAGAAACTTACAGAGGCAAACTTGCGTGATCGAGATCATTTCAAGGAACTTATTGCAGTATGTCAAGGTAAGTTACCTAAAGTCTCACATATGCCTGTTTTAATTGAATTGAATAATTAAGACATTGTAAGGACCCTTGGTTAATATTCCAGCTCAAAGACAAATAGGGGAGACTTTTCTAAATGAAGCAAGCTCTAGATCCCATCAAATTCTCAGATTGGTATGTTTCTTCTCAAATATCAAAGTATGTGCTTATTTCTTTGTCTGAGTTGAGATCTAGAAGAGATTAGCAATCAGACAACTCCAAATTTGGCAAGGATTAAGTTTTAATGGAACACAACCGTCAGCGAGACAAAACATGATCAGAATACTTGAAATGGCGATTCACTTCTAAAGGTCATCAAAGAAGAGAACAGAGTTAAAAGAAGTGCAAAATGCATGCTGTTTAAACCAAATTTCTGTAATTTGCAGACAATTGAAAGCTCAACTCGTGAGTTTCTGGTTGTGAACAGTTCTAGCGCCCTTACAGCTACTTTGGTAATAATCAAAGATCTTAAGTCTATGATGTTTTTAATAGTTTGTATGCAACAATAGTCGACATGCCTTAATTTTAATTTGTGCTATGTCTTAATTTTTCTTCTGTCTGGATTCCTAGAATTTTGTTGATCTTGCGGGGAGTGAGCGTGCTTCTCAGGCATTATCTGCGGGATCAAGGTTGAAGGAAGGATCCCACATAAACCGTAGTTTGCTAACATTAGGAACGGTGATTCGCAAACTAAGGTGATTTCCTAAAAACTCCACTTCCTGGAAAAAGAAAAAACAATTCTGATAAACTAAGCCAACTCTTAATTTGTACGGCTATTGTAACTTAGGTGTCTCTATCAGCTATTTGATTTATGCATCTTTTTATATTTACTACATTGTCAGTCTCCCAGACGAACTGTAAAAAAGACTTGGAGCCTGATCGCATCCAACCCCCCCTTTCTCCTTTAGAATTTCATGTTGCTACAACTTGGGTCGCTAACTTTTCTTGGTTCGACAGAGTTATATCAAATGCATTAATTGATACTACCTTCTTTGGTAGCATGCTGGACTGATCTGTCTCCTTCGGTTTCCTTCCCTTCATGTTGTTGTTTTCTGCATGAATGCTGTAAGCTTCAGTGTTGACTACACAACGATATAAACCTTCGAGTAACATGTACTTTTGTACATGCAGTAAAGGAGGAATGGGTCATATTCCTTACCGAGATTCTAAACTTACACGAATACTACAGCCCTCTTTGGGAGGCAATGCTAGAACTGCCATCATATGTACAATGAGTCCTGCACGGAGCTACGTTGAACAATCAAGAAACACTCTCCTTTTTGCAACTTGTGCCAAAGAAGTTACGACAAGTGCACATGTTAATGAGGTCATGTCTGAAAAAGCACTGGTCAAGCACCTGCAAAGAGAATTGGCTAGATTGGAGAATCAATTGAGAAATGCAAGCCCTTCTGTTGGAGTAGATACCACTAACCTGCTGAGAGAAAAGGACCTAAAAATTGAAGAGGTAACAACATTTTGTTGATTACAGTTTCAATACATTTCCATAAGCAAGTTTAGTCGTTCTCATTGAACATGAATACACATCTTCACCATAAGGGCAAAGAGCCAAATGGGTAGGAGTGAAGAATATGCTTTTTAACATATTTATTGTAAAAATTCTTGCTGAATACTGATAACTGGCATGTCAATATAGTATTGCTTTTATTTATTTCTTCTGTTGGCTCATATTTGAGCTACCTAACTATCCTTGTCATTGTTTTCTCTGCTCTGCCGTGTTGTGACCTATCCTGGCATTAACATCTTTCTAGAATGTGGATCTGGAGCAAAATTGCCATAAGTTTGTAGATCAGTTGATTTTTCATCTCTGATCAAAAGATTATTTTGCCCATGATGGTACGATTTTATCTCTCACTTAAATTTCTGATTCTGATGGAGGGGTTTGGTTTGTAATCGGTTGTGGGTTTGCATCAGATAAATCAGCTAGTATGTATACTGTTCTTGCGTTTCTGTGGACAATCAAACCAATGACCATTGGGCCAAAGCAATGTCTTAGGTAACTATCCTTTCCCTTCATCGCAGAAAACAACACAGTCAGTGTACTTGGAGCCACCAAAGTCCCATGTAGAGCAGCTCTCTGCAATTAAATTACTTACCCCCCCCCCCGGGGGAATGCCAAAATAGCAGAGCGCCAGGTCTTTTGGTTGCATGGTTTGTATGTTCAACGGTGCAACTATCATAATTAGGATTTTCGAATTTTCATTTTGTTCAAGCTCTTGCTTTCTGCTGTATGTTGACAGTGATATGCAGCAGGATTCCATATTCTTAGTCCTTATAAAATGTGGCTATGACAAACCAAGTGTTGATCTCTGGAGATTTAATTAGTGGAATATCGAGCTGTGAGGGTAATTGCGTATGTTCTTGGGATGCTTTATATCACCACAGAGTTTACTAAGAAAATTTCAGTTTCTTCTTGGAATGTCATTGTAGTTTGCTGAGGTGTTATAATGGAAATATGCTCTTTTCAAATAGCATGACAGTTCACAAGGTTGAACCCTCAAAAACTTAACTTCAAGAACTAATGCAGTATGTACTTTTGCCTGATTGTCAAATATCTTTACTGAACGGGAATAAGTTTGCATCCATGCATGCTGATCGGGAGGCAGTGTAAGTATTGCCTGATTTACAAAAACTAATGCAGTATCTTCTTCCTGTTATGCAGCTAGAGGGATGTATAAGGGAGCTGACTCTACAACTGGACCATGCTTTATCCCAGATTTGTGATTTGCGGAAGCAGGTTGGTAACAACAGTCATGCTTTTATAAGCATTTGAAGACTTTGTAGAGAGAAATACGATTGTACTTTATAAGCGGTTCTTTTGGTCTAATTCTTGTCATTTAATCTTACGCAGGAAAGAAACAACTCTTCGTATCCTACGTTGCGGGTTCAACAAGCCTCGGAAAGTTCCTCTTCAGATACAACAACTACGGCAGATCAGCAATCTTTTGATGCCCATTCTCCGACGTGTGAAACCCCTCACTCTCCTGAAAGACATAGTAGGTCCAGTTATGATGGAAGCTACTCAATTTCTGACTTTGAGGAAAACCTCCCTCCTGATAGTCCATTTGAGCAGATGATTGTTGAGACATCTAGTGGCGTCTCATCACCCTTGCTCATCCAGACCCCTAAAATAGCTGGACGTGACTCAGACTGCTACCAATTTCCTAAAAGACTAGGGGACCAATCAGCTAACGCGTTAGAAGTTGATCCATATGCCGTTCCAATGGAAATTAGTAATCAAAGCTTGAACTCTTATGACATTGGTCCACACCAAGTGTCCAAGTCCTTTCAAATGCCTGTCCAGCATACTTCCAATGTGCATGGAGCACAGTCTCCTTACTTTGTTGAATTTGATCCATATGAACTTCCTGAGGAAATGGAGGATCAAAACAATGATCCTTCTGAAGTTTTTGCAACCCAAATTTCTAGAGGAGGTATAGAGAATATCCCAGAATATGATAACAACGATCCATACCTAACTGCTGAACTAAATAGGAAGCAAACTGATGAACCTTTAGAAGACTACTGCAAGGAAGTTCAATGCATCAACTCTGAAATGACTAGCAATATACGAGCTAATTCATTGCCACATGAGGAAGGAGGAAAATCATTGTTGTTAATGGGCCATGACAGTGAAAGTTGCAGTGATGACAAACCAATGAAGGAAAGTGTTGGGTGCAGTAATGATGAACCCGAGGAGGAAAGCGCGTCAGACGACAAAAATTCATCTTCTCAGGATCCCAGAGACTTGTCTGATAAGCAGCACAAGGAAGAAGTGACAGGACTTGGTGACCTGCATCATGTAGGGAGTCGAAGCACCCAGTCAAATGATATAAGTAGCACGTCTTCATCATTTTTTGAAATGGTGAGGTATGAGATGAAGAATGAAAGTGAAGACAGATGGGATGAGGTTGTTGTCGGACTTGATGATGCGAATAAGCAACTTTCTGATGCAAACAATGAAGTTCCGAAGATTTCTGCAGGAATGATTGAGTTTGATGGAATTCCAGTGAAAGCTATTGAAATCTCAAACCCCGTGGCCAATGCTGTCAATTTTACACGTGTTACTGAAACAAAGGAAATAACTGAACCGCAGCACATGAAGCATCTTCCAAATCGTGAGGTGATTGACGGCTCTTTCCATTTTATGAACTTGTAGAAGAGCAAAAGCTACTGTGATTAGACCCTAGTTATTTCTTTTGTGCTGCTCAGTCATACATGCTTTCCTTCTGCCCTTCATTCTTATTCTTTTGCATGCTCAATCTCAGGCACTTGGTGCCTCCTGCTTTTATCCTTTGTGTGTGGATGGGGGGTGAGTGGTACTAGCACACCCCCCCGCCCTCCCAGAGTTGGGGATCTTAAGTCTCACTAATAAGTCTCCATTTGTTTGTTAGATGATGATGGGCCATTTCAAAGTGATAGCTTTGGTTCTTCATATAACTTTGCATATAAGCAGCTAGCATTTTGTCTAAGTATGATTACCATTTCAGGGGGAGGTTACAATGCATAAGGCTGGCAAGTCTATCAAGAGCATGAAAGATGTTGGCTTGAATCCCCAAGATTATTTAGATGCTAGTTCACTCTGGCCGGCTGATTTTAAGAGGCTTCAGATGGAAATATTAGATCTCTGGGATGCCTGCAATGTGTCATTGGTTCACAGAACTCGCTTCTTCCTGCTCTTTGTAAAGGGCGACCAGGTAGATGCAATTTACATGGAGGTGGAGCGCAGAAGACTCTCCTTCATCAATGATGCTTTTTCTTTGGGCAATTCTATTGTCTTAGATGGGCAGAAACTGACGCCTGGTTCAAGGTATGATTGTCAGATTNNNTGTTTAAGCTGTAATCATTGTCTCTCGTCCTCATGGGTAATATGCANNAGGTTATAATTTTCTAGGATGACGTCCAAGGCTGCCAATGCTGCATCTGATGAAGCACCTAGCATCAACTAGCCTTTGGCAATAGACTATTTATATTGTTAGTGGGCAACGGCTCCCCTAGGCCCTAATAGTATGACATGGAAAATACAAGCTTTACTATGACACACTCTCAATTTAATGACACACAAATTAGATTTGTGTGTGTGTGTGTGTGTGTGTGTCTGTGAGAGAGAGAGAGAGAGAGAGAGAGAGAGAGAGATTACAATTGTCTTGAACATAAATTTTCTAGTGGTAGTAGAGCTTTTTCTCTAGTTTCATCTATTTAATGTTGCGTAATAAGTATTTATTGTTACCTTTTTGGTACAGCAAGAGGTCTATACGCAGTGAGAGGGAGATGTTAGGTAGGCTAATCAAGAAGAGGTTGTCAAAACAAGAAAGGATCGATCTCTATTCAAAATGGCGCGTCAATTTGGCTTCCAAAAGGCGTAGTTCACAGGTTGCCCATTGCCTGTGGACCAATAAAATCAACATGGACCACATCACAGAAAGTGCAAACGTTGTTGCTAAGCTGGTTCAGTTCAGTGAACCTCAAGTCCCAAAGGAGGCTTTCGGCCTCAACTTAATGACTGACCAGAGGCGGAGGCATTCTTACAGATGAAACAAAACCCAATGCTAGTCTTCTCATTGTAAAGACGTACCAATTCAGGTTACCTATTGACCCTAATGCTGTAGCTGCATGTAGATTATGATGAGCACCATACAAATATACAATATATAGATCAGACAATGTGCTCATTTTGGTGTTGGTTAACCATCTGTAAAAGTTTTCACTTGAAGCATTTGTTATTATTAGATTATCTTTCTGTTTCACTTTATGAGGATTTGTGCGGCAACGCCCGAAGTTATGTGGTTTGGGAGAATGCCAGTGCAGTAATGTGTCATACAATGCTGTGGAGTTCTTCAAAGTTTAATTCAACGACCCACCTTAAGTGTGTGATACTTCACAAAGAGCTATCCATGTCCAGATTTGATAACTGAAGATTGCGTTGTTTCTAACATTCAAAAGAGAGCATACATAGCACACATTCCAGCTATTTACACATCTCATCTTTTGTTACAGCCACAAGTCCAAAAATGGTCATGATGATGAAAATGGGGAAGCCCTTTTTCTCTTTCAATATTGTTGTGTCATTCTTTCTTTTCACATAATTGTTCATCATCCTGCTTCTTTTTACAAATTCCTCGCCCCACTCTTTCCCCAACCAAAAGACCCCCACCCTCCAAAAACCCCAAAAAAAGGGAAAAAAAAAAGGAGGGCCAAAAAAAGCAATTAGGCTACAGCCTATAGGTTGATTCAACAGTGACATGGACCGCAAGGTTGATTCTAATTAAAGGTGGTGAAATCACTTTGCGTGTTTTGTCTTGGTTTCAGTCTCGAAGATTCCAAGCCCAACTACATTGTCTAAAAGCCTTGGTTGGGCTGTGGGCTTACTCGCTAGTTGTCAACATAATCATAATCATCGAAAAAGTAAAAACCTATCATCGTCCTTTTCTGGGTGTTTTTCTGGATTTTTTTGGGTTCTTTTTTTTTTGGGGGGAGGGGACAAGGCTTGAGGCTACTGAGGGGAGATAAGGGAAGAAGAGGAAAAGAAAGATTAGCCAACTATAATTCTCCATATTTGAAAAAAAAAAATTAAATGAGAGGGAGGAAATGCCACTCTCGTTTTCCCCTCCAACTCCCTCTATTGTTGTTGACTCCTAAAATAAGGGGGAATGGAGGGAAAGATGAGAGTTTTTAACAGTTCTCCCCCCATTCTCTTCATTCTCTCTCTTTAACATATTCAATTAAGGTGAATGTAAACCGTATTCCTCCTGATCCATAATATTTTCCCTTCAGTATGTTCCTCTTCCTTCCTTTCCTCTATCTCAATCCAAGCAATGTGTTAGTTTAACAGGTAAAGTTTCTAAGAATTGTTATCAAAGAATTAGGTTCGAATTTCACTCATATCAATCTTCACACCTTTCTTTGTGTATAAACATTTAAAAAATAGAGCGACGGCTATTTTGAGCATGCAGATTGAGTAAATAAACCCAAATCTCTTTTTGGGTGTTTAACGAAGTAGGTGGGAATATATTGCTTACTATTGTTTGGAAGTGGATGATATCTAATGCCTAATAGCATAGGAGACGTTGTTGATACGTGTGCGCGCACACGTACCCATAATTACAGACACGCATACATATACATACATACATACATACATACACATATGTGTGTGGGTGTGCACGACATTAATACACCTATCTTTATGTATATCATAACATCAGGATTTCGGAGTTGGGTGATATATAGCACTCAAAGAAAGTGAAAGTAAAGAAGAGTAAAAATCATAAGAACTACTTACTTCTTCTTTTTTTTTTTTGACTCACTTACGGTCCTCCTTTTGTCTTCAAATTGGGGGTAATGAAATCGCAATTACTCTTACAAAAACCCCTATAGGGCCATATCCTTTCATACTCTCCTTCTCAACCCATACACATATTCGATCTCATGTTTAATCTTTTCCAAATTTTTGTTATTGGATTGCAGTTAATCGTCCTCTCATTCTATATCAAGTAGTTTCCATAGTGACACTACACAGTTGTTTAATTTCTGCCTTATATGTGTATTTCCTCTACCCGTAGTTACGTGGCACATACTATTGAAGTATCTAGGTACATTGGTAGAGATTGGAACATTGGTAAAGGATGGAATTATGAATATCTTACATCCAAAATTCCTAATATCAAATACTACTTACACTAAACAAAAGGATATTTGTTTTTTCCTAAAAGAAAAGTATATATAATGAACGAAACCACGACTGAGGGACTTACTCGTGGCACGTGGCCAATGCTTCTTTCAAAAGGAAAAGGTTGCTCGAAATATTGCCGATCTGCAGATGATGGCAGCTCTTTCTTTTCTAGAATTTGTATGATAAATAAATGAATACGTGTTCTTATCATAACTTACCATGTTTTCATAGCCCAAATGTGTAGGGAAAAAGAAATTATATTGTGCAGACAGTGCAGTGCTTCCCTCTCTTTTCACTTTAAATAACCATGTCAATGAATACAAGTGTACAGCCTCGTCTGCCATATATGTTGAAACTTTCTAATCTTTTAGTGTAAATGTTGCATGAACATTGATACCATTTAGATTAGGTTTTTCATACTAACTCTTGGCGATATCATCAATCAACTATGATTTTTCATACAAACCCTTGACCGGAAGAAAATCTACTACAAAATAATTCGATGAGAGTTACGGAGATATCCTATAACAACCAAATAATTTACGGCGACATTGAAAGGTCCGGATCACATCGAATGCGCATGTTTAGAATGTGGTTAGTTGTAATGAATTGCAATATTTTGCTTTTTGAAATATAAATAGAATCTATATATTCTTGGAATTAATCTCTCGGCTTGTAAAGATANNNCTACCTATATCTAGTGATCATCTTTTGTAAAAACAGGACTCACACGGAGAATTTTTATTGCTATTACTGTGAATAAAATGCACGAATCTAAGAAATGTGATGATATATGTATACAATATACTAGTACATAATATTGAAGAGCTTAATTAAAGCATTATACCGCCTCTCCAAAAGGATAAATAAGTTATGATCTCAAACATAGTATAAAACATAAATCTAGGATGATGAATGACATGACAATTTGCCACCTGGCCCAAAAGGAGGCCAAAATTCCATGCTTAAGATGTAAAACATTCTTATTAGCTCTAGAGTTTAGGTGAATTATATTAATAAACAAAACAAATTAAAGCAACCAACTATAAATAATTACTGCCCCCATTTCTTTGAAAAACTCTTGGTAGTAACTGGATCTTTTGAATATCCTATCATTGCCTATAATATTATGCTCTCAAGCTTGAGGTTCACAAATGGCATAGTAAATTGTAATTGCCACGGCCATCTCTTATTAAAAAAAAAAAAAGTTACCCTCTAGTGAGTGTGCCCCTTTTCATCATTTACTCTTCATTAATTGCCTATGAATTGTTTGCAATGAATGTGAGTGAGGAAATGATGTTACTCACCTGACTCCACCATAAGATTTTTCATCTTTGACATTATTAACCATCAAAAAGGGCTAGAGATATTGGAACCCCCCACGTTTGCCTCTTAGATATCATGAATTTCATTCATTTGAGTGTTGTATTATATTGGGAGCCCTTTATTGATCATCAATTCAATAAAAATCATATGGTAACAGTAAATTTTAAACGAGTCCATTTCATTTAACACTCGCAGATTGAAAAAAAATAGATAGTTTAAATTGCGCAATATAAATAACATTTGTCTGTACGTACACTGATGACGTTGGTATTACTCTAAAAGAATGTGTAAAATGATTTCATATAAATTTGTAGAAAAATAGATGTGCAATGAAAAAAAAAAAGAAATATAAATAGTCAATTCGGACGTGCTACTATGGATGGTAGCAAGGGAAGGAGTATGATTTGGGACCCCCACCTACAATGCACTTGCACAACATCCATCATACTTCTCTTCTGTGAAGGGAACACTTCAGCTAAGCCTATGATTGTCACTGTTATTGCACAACAGAATTTTAAAGAATAAAGGGAAAAGAAAGGAAAAGATATAGGGGAATGAGATGATAAGAGTAAATGCATATAATTATGTAAAATAGAAGATGTGACTCTTACACTTACATCAACTACTATGCACGAATCTTCTAAGAGGTGTTGAAGTGATAAATATCATATACTTATATCATCTTGTAATTAATCTCATAGGAGGCTTAGTGGTTGTACATCTACATGCAAAATTCAATTTTTTTTTAAAAAAATTTTGTGGGAGGAGGTGTCTCAAAGAATAAAATAATTAATCGATTACACCTTTCATTTGAAAAGTATTTAATTAATTTAATTATTTTGGCTTTCCCTTTTCTCATATTCCATGATCAATTTAGTGTTTCTAAAACTAAAACTGTTTAGGAGGAAGTGGCAATCAATCACTTTCAGTAAATTCATGTCTGCATCATTTATTAATATTGTTGTTTTTGGCATATATCATTCATTAATGAACACTATGATATAGTATAATAATTAGTACATTGGCAGTACTCTATGTTGTCTGATGATGATCAATCATCAACTTCCAATATGACATATTTTTACTTGAATAATAACCTCCTCCTAATAATTCCCAATTTCTAATTAAGTAGACAATTATCTTTTTTGTTTATGATGTGTTTGGACATGAAAAAATCCAACATTGAAAAATTGTAAGGAAGTCAAGAAAGCAAGAAAAACATTCTTTTCCCTCTCTTTTTAGATAGAAAAATACATTTAACAAACTTGTGGAGAATTTTGAGATAAATTAAGTTATAATAAATTCATAACTAATAGCATATCAAAAAGAAAACTGAGGAGAATTTTTTCCCCCAGATTATGGTCAACACCTTAATGTTAGGGTACAGATCATAGACACCAAATACGACAAACCAAAGCATCTCAACATATGTATGTCGACAAATCCTGCGTGTTAGGCAAGTACTGGTATGCTTATATGAGTGTATGCTCTCACTTATCATATTTTTTTTTAAAGAGTATTTAATGCCATATAGATTATTTTAATGTATTTTACTGATATAATTTTTGAGAGCATATCTTCCTATAAGCATGATAGACACTTTGTACTGGTTGGCTAGACGTACCTACATCCATCCT
>NCQT01121273.1:6107-16182 GCA_002740465.1 Stenocereus thurberi
TTGAAAAACGGGTACGGGTGCGGGTATAGCCGTCAACCATCCCATACATGCACCTTACTTGTGCCTGTTTTTATAATAAGATAAAAAATAATTTTGGTTTAACATTTTTCTAGTTTAGGTCCAATGTAAACCCTTATACCAAAGAATTAGCAAATAATTATTTGATTCACATTTCTAAACAATATATTCTCAAATATCATAACTTTGCAATCTTATAATAATAAAAATATATGTCGTACTTGGATATGGGTTGAATATGGGCATTAATTTTCATTATCCATGTGAACCCGAATAAAATCTGAAAATCCGCAAAACTCGATAAGTAGGGCATGGGTTTTATTTTTTAACACTAGATGGGTACCAGTATGGGTATGCGTATGATACCCGCCGTATTGCCATCCCTACTTGTTATGGGTAGCATCTAATCACCCTTTTCTTTCAAAGATCCATTTTGATGTAGTAGGTTTACATCTAGGAGATTGACTTCATTTCATTAGACTGCTTCTTTTCAAAAAGGAGCATCTTAAGATTCCATAGCCTCTTTAAAAGAGTTAGGATTCGAGTCAATGTAGTAAATATAGGGGATTTCATTTTCAGTGGTATCCTTAGTT
The DNA here is from genome assembly GCA_002740465.1 of Stenocereus thurberi. Taxonomy (NCBI): domain Eukaryota; kingdom Viridiplantae; phylum Streptophyta; class Magnoliopsida; order Caryophyllales; family Cactaceae; genus Stenocereus; species Stenocereus thurberi. The sequence goes on from NCQT01121273.1 coordinate 6,719, forward strand.
CCTTCTACTAGATGTAGACAAATAAATTCTATTTAAAGGATTTCTCTTTTCTAATTTGCTTACTCCTTCTTACTTCAACTATGTCTCCTTGTTTTTGACCATCAGTTGGAGTCATAACATTTGAAATAAGATCATTGGGCTTAGGAATTAAAGAAAATCCATTTTCACCAAAAATTGCATTATTATCCATCATGGTGTTTACCGTAATTGAAGCATATGGTTCAATTACCATAAATCTATGGGTTTTTCTATGTACTCAATTCCTCTTTTTCATTATTTCATTTTCTTGGGTTCTGGGACTTCTCCAGTAGCCTGACAACCCCAAACTCTAAAATAACTTAGGTAGAGGTGGGGAAAGCTGAACTGACATGATTACCGATCCGAAACCAACACGAAGTTAAGTGGGTTTGGGTATAATTTTCGACCTATTTAATTAAATGGGTTGACACGTTCAACCCATTTAATTAAATGGGCTACGTTCAGGTCGAGATTATCGACATAAAAAAGTACCTATTTAACTCATTTAATTGAACGAGTTAAATAACTCAACTCATTTTTTCATTTGTCATCTATCCATTTACTTTTTATTAGATAATTAAGAATGTACAAATTTTTTTAATTTGTGAATTATGATGAATTAGGGGAATTTTAAAGAGTAATTATTTAATGTGACATGTAAACTTAATTTTTAACACTGTAATTACATATTAGTTGAAGATACTAAATGTGTAAATAGTTAATTAGGCGACTGAACTTGATTTGTTTATTTTAAACAAGTTTAAACATTAAATGGGTATAGGTCAAGATTTCTCAACCCATTTAAGTTCGTCATGAGCACGAACCCGACCCGATACGACCTATTTCCCAGCTCTAACTTAGGTTTGATTTCCCTTATTCCATAACTCATATGAGGTAATAGAACTCCTCTTGTTAGGAACTCTATATAGGAATACAACATGCTGTGAACATTACTTCACCCCAAAAGCTTTCCCTTAAACAAGAATTGGAAAAGCATAGAATTTACTATTTCAATTAAAGTTCAATTTTTCCTTTCCACCACACTATTATGTTGTGGTGTGGACCGTGTTGTGACCTTATAAATGATACTAGTAGATTGGAAATAACTTGGATCATATATGATCTTAGTCCTTTAGTAAAGGCTTCACAATGCAACTCAGATTCATTCTAGAAGACCCTAAACTTGTCTAGTGCTTCATTTTTAACATACAAAAGATGCACTTCGCAATATCTTGAAAAATTGTCAATGAATGTGACATAGTGCTTCTTTCCTCCAAAAGAAAGAGTGCTGTAAAAGTCACCTAAATAACTATGAATTAATTCAAGTATTTTGGTAATTCTTTCAACATTAGGAAAAGAACTTCCAGTGATTTTGGTTAACATGCAATTCTTGCACTTCTCTATGTTTCCATCAGAGTTTAGAATTAAATGTCTAAGATGATTATGCCATATAAAAGAAATAGAATGAAAAAGCATGTAAGGAGAATCATTCACTTTATTAGCACTAGAAGTAGTGATTACACTAAGTTTAAACATGTTACCACATGCATAGTCCTTCCCTACAAAGATGCTACCCTCGGACAGAATAAACCGATCGACTCTTTGCACTTGTTTGAAGCCAAACCTATTAAGAAGAAAACTGGAAGCAAGATTCTTCCTAACTTTCGAAGCATAATGTAAGAGTTTTACCATAAGTAAAGACTAATTGTACTAGGCTATCTCGTGGACATCAATGCTAGAGGTATTGCCCTTTTAGAGCACTTTCCTATCTTTAACTAGTAGAAAAATCTTGAAGAAAGGGCAGTCATTGCACACATGCTTGAAAGCACCCAAATCAACCAACAAATCATTGTCACTTTAGACAACATTGATTTGATAAAAGACCATGGATACAAAGTTGCCTTTTGTCTTAGCATTTTGGTTGTTTAATCCATGCTTGCACTTCAAAATAATACAGTCTGTGTTCTTGTGGCTCAGTTTGTTGCATGCCCAACAAACCACTTTAGCCTTTCTGCTACCCTTCTTGTTGTTGTCCTTGTTAGGCCTATTTTGTTTCCTTTTTGTCCTTGACTTGACTCTTCATCCTTGATCACATGAATCTTGAAGACATGCTCATTTCATTCATCATGCATACGCAACTCTTCTTCTATATGAAGATGGTTAGCCAAATCCTCAAGAGACATTTCCTGTTTCTTATATTTTAAGGTTGTTTTAGTGTCTTCCAAGAAGGTCTACTATAGTTAAAGCTGTAATAGACTCATCCATATGAATTTTATGTTGCTTGAAGTGATCAAAACATGCTAAATTTCATGCAATTGGTCTAGAAGACAATGTTCTTCGACCATCTTATAATTATTAAACTGACTTACAAGGAAGCTCCTGCTAGATTCATCCTCCACTATGTACTTTTTCTCCAATGCCTCCTAAAGGTTCCTTGGCAGACTCCATGCTTAATACACATTGAACAAGGTATCCAACATGCTATTCAGTATGTGCTCTTGGCAAATATAATCATCATTCTTAAACTTTGATCTCTAGCGGGCTTGCCCCAAAGTCTCATTTTATGCCTTAATGGGGTAAGGAGTGTTGAGTACATTTTGAAGTGGTAAATAGGAAGATGCTCTTCTTTTATCAACGATGAAACTCGACACCCTCAAACTTCTCTACTTTCTAAAAGTCATTGCACGAATTGTTGCCATCATTTAGAAATACGTCTTAAGATTGTTAAGGAACATATTCAATACGGGAGTGGATACTATAACTAATCATGAACATGTTACTCTCCTTAAGACTTATTTGCTACACAATAAATAATCTTAGGTATAAGATATTGAAGAAACAAGTGTAAGTGTTCAATGTTTCTCAAAAATTCAATCAATGTGGGTGTTGTAGTCACCCACATAGGCTGTGTCTGTCACTTATGTATGTTTGTCTTAACAATATAGAAAGACACTAGTTTAGGTATAGGGCTTAGTAGGTAGTTTTGGAGGGAGATGATGTGTCATTTTTATCCGTCAATCTGGATAAGAAATATTAGAAAAAATTGCTTATCACGGACCGTGGATGTAATAGCTCAAACTTAAACCATGCTAACTACTTTAGTTAATCTCCATTTGAATTAATTAAGCTAAGCTTTACATTTCAATTCAGCATTCCTATAATCTATGCAATTACGGACTGAGATGACGAAGTAGCCTCCACATAACATTTAATCATGCTTAGTACTAAATTATTTATAAGGTTAAAATAAATAAAAATTAGTATACTTATTATAATACTTTATGCAAGATATCGTTTTTACAATTTGCCTATCCACATTATATTGATATAACGATAATGTAAATAACCAAAATTAAAAAAATAAAAGCAAAAGTATATATTTAACAATATGAGTGAAATTTGTAATTTTCTTCTAAATCATTCTTGAAGTTACTAAAAGTTGCCTAAATACTAGTTTAAAGGTTGTGAATTGAAGAAGGAATTTTCTTAGGAAAAAAAAAGAAAGGGGATAATATCTAATCATATAGTGGTTAGATGAAAATTGATCCCGAATAAAAATCAAACTCTAAAATAAAACCCCCTCCAAACCCTTACACATTGTCCCCCCAACCATGCTCACTGCCATACCTAGCCCGCTACCTTGCTGCATCGACACCCCCTACCTATGCCCTGGAGCGGCATCCTGGCCAGCCGCCATTGGTCATCCACCGTTGCATGCACCCCCACCTCTTACCTCTAACTCCTCTTTGAATTGCTTCAATGCTGGATTGGAAGGTGAACCCTAACCTCCCCTTCACTTATTTTCACTCTTTTATTTCTTAATTTGATTTGTAAATGTGTTGTTCTGATCTTGAAATGTTAATTCGTGATTAATTTAGAGTTATGATGATGATGTTAAGGTTTAGAATTGTTGGAAATATGTGGTGCTCATACAGGAGGTTGGGATTGAGCATAGGTTGTGGTGATTGTGCTCATGTAATTGATTATGTTGAATTTGAGGATTTTTGGTGATGTTTTGGATAAAATCAGAGGTTGTACGAGTGAGTTTGATGGTGCCACAAAAAGAGGTTAGAAATGGGTGGAGTGGATCTTAAGGTTGTAGAAGAAGAAGAAGAAGGGGCAAATAGGAGGATTTTTGAAATAAACGTGTTTAATGTATGTCTTGAAATTTATCTAACGAATTAGAACGGATTAACTCAAAAAAAAGGCTTTGAGATGCATACTATTTTATGGAATCTATTTTCAAGGCCCTATGTTCTCAAAATAGATTACAGGTCCCTTTTATTTTGCTGCAACTAGTGATAGGTCCATTTCCAGTGCCAGTTGTGCAAATTTCGAGCAAATTTTGGCAGGAAAGTATTGGAATGTGTAAAGCACCCAAACTGCCCTTATTTACTATTTTAAGCTACTAAGACATATTAGTGGGATTGTTTTGAGTTTTTTTGAAAACCCCCTCCCCCTAACGGTCATCTCTCCTCATGCTCTCTTTATTTAAGGCAACACTCCATCTTCCCATCCCACTATTTCTCTCATCTCTCATTTCCTCTTCCTTCCATTGCAAAGTGTTGAGCAAGGTGATGCCATTGAAGGTAATATTTTTTTAAGCACAAAATTTATATATTGTAATGTATTAATTGAAAATAATTGATTGAATAATATTTTCTATTTTTAAATTTAAACCTTGATTATAGGATTTTGTTAATGATAATGTTGTTGATATCAGAGAACTGAAAATGCAAGGCTATTCTTCCTCATGGAATAGTCATAATGAGCATGAATTGCAGCCTCTCTGTCCGAGATGTAATGTTCCAGGTACAAGGAGAGTGTTATAGTCAAGCAATAACCCTGGAAGAGTTTATATAAAATGTATGCAATGTGATAAGTTTCTTGGTTGGGCTGATGCCGTGAGGCAGAATTCAAGCAATAAGGCAAAGATATTGAGTGAGATTCAAGGAATGAGGCAAGAATTCAGAGAATTGAAAATGATTGTGCAAATGATAGAGAAGGGTCAAAGCATCATTGTTATGTTACTAATTGCTGCGATCATAGTGCAATCAATTGTAATGATAACATGAAATGTGTTGTGTAATGTGACATGTTTAATGCTAATAAAGTTATGATTAAGCTCTTGAGTGGTTGCAAAAGAAATATTGATAAGTTTGTACATTGCATTGTTTGCTTCCTTGAGAACATGATTTACAAATGAGCATCATCATTTGTACAAAAAATTATGAAATGTAANNNACACTTTAACTTCTATTAGGAAAGGAGGGATTAGGACCACATAAGCAAAATTACAAAAGTATTTGTTGTCCAAAAAACATAGAGACTGCAATTGCATCATTGATGGTGGGCTTGACTGGATTGACTAGGAGTAACTGAGGTTGCTACAGCAGTGGTAGCATGGCTGATCTTCTGAACCTTTCTAAGCCTCCTAACCTAATTTCCCTTTTTTTGCTTGGGCTTCCTCTTGTATTTCTAGATGAGGTTGCCATTTGCATCCTTCGGTTTTCCATAAGTTATGCCCTAGTTGCTTGTAACTCTTGCACCCTTTGGTGCCACTGCCATATCTTAACCTGCTCTAGAGCTATATAACAGTAATGGACTCTCTTTTCTTGTGCTTTTCTGGCCTTCCTTTTTTCCTCAATTCAAAAGGAGGATCTAATCTTGGCAGACTAGCCTTCCCCCACATGCATGAGTCAGGAATGGGATGAATAATTTCATCATATAACTTTCTATATTTTTCTACCAGAAATCAGTGAGCATAATGGTCCTCTAACTTTTGGTTTATCCTTAAAATACATCTAGCTACATAGTTGCAAGGTAAGCCACTAATTTGCCATTTTTTACAATCACAGTAATTGTCTCTTAGCTTCACGGTAAAGTTAGTATTACGCTCTAAAACATCAAACTCTCCCCTTCATGTAGGAGCAACATTACTACAATTCCTAGCTTCTATCTCAATCGTCCTCAACTTTTTCTCTATATAGGGTGTGACTTTGCCATCCCAACTTGCTGCCAATTGAAACCTTCTATCAAACCTACTCCCAACTATCTTCCTAATCTATTTTAGCATATTGTACACTGGCTTGCCCCTATACTTGAGAATAGCATTGTTAAAAGTCTTCACAAAGTTATTAGTATTATCATCTGACTTCAAGGTCTCATCAAACTTAATCCTAGCCCAATGTTCTAGGGGCTCAGTGTCCTTTAGCCAGTGATATACAGAAGCATCCATCTCTTTAATCTTGTCTATAGCTTTTGTAAACACATAGAGGGAGTAGGCATTTGCAGTAATATAGAAAAAAACAATGGAACCAAGCACCTTGCAATGTTTTTATTGGAAAAATAAGTCAACATCCCTAAAATGATAAATAAAGGGTAAAAATAAGGTTAATAGTTGACTCACCACGGTATTGAGAAGCAAAATTCTTGTAAAAGTGCAGAACACAGATCCTCCTTGAAGCTTATGGCATGATCTTCTTCAGTGGTTTAATTATACCCTTGAGTTACCATATATAAGAAAATAATTTATATCAGTCTACATGCACAAGAAACATATAAACTTTGGGATTTAGCTAGTGATGTATTACCTTGTGTGTATTAGACATAATGGTATATTTAGAGCAATCCTCCCTTGTTTCTAGAGCCATAGCAAGTCCATGAATGAAGAAACTCCACTCCTCTTCATTTTCACAGGGTGCCACCCCATAAGTAAGAGGGAACTAACCATTGTGGCCATCCAATCCCATAGCAGTCCTCAGCACTCCTTTGTAGGAACCTTTTAAAAAACATGCATCAGTGCTAATGAGGGGGCCTATAATGCTCTTTAAAACCTGATATTGTTGAACTAACACAAATCATATACCTCTTAAAAGTGGGTTTCTTCCCTGGGCCTTGGTCAGTCTAGTTTATGAAGCACATACACTCTAGATTTCTTTCTTTGAACTGCTCCATGGACTGTGGAAGCACCCTATACCCTTAATCATGTTTTCCTTCTACAATCTCTTTTATAAACCTCCTTGCAGTCCAATAGATATGATTACGAATGAAGACCTCATGTCTCCTCATGATTGTATCTTGCATACATTTGCCATCCATGTTTAGATCCGACCTAAAGTCCTTTAACAAATGGCTGGCAACCCATCTGGAATTTGCCATCTTGTTCTCTTCAGCCATAGGACACATATGGCTTCCAGCGATGCTTCTTATGATGTAAGTGATATTGTGAACCAACACTAATGCATGAATCATAAATGTGCATCTAGAATAAGCGCATTTCTAGGTGTATCTGTTCTTATCATTCCTTAGTTTCCTAAAAGATACACCTTCTTGAACACAATATTCTCTCGTCACTTTCAGCAAGTCCTACTTACAAGTAGAGATGTCACCAGGAGCTAATTTCATCTTTCCATTCTTCCCTTTGCTCCATAACCTACTCTTTTGGAACACTTTAGTCATTTTATTAACTACTAACTAACTTCCACTCCCATCTTCATCAACTAATTGATGCCCTAAAACTATTTTATCTTGAGTATCTGTCTCCAAGTTAATGTCTTCTAGCCCCTCAGAACCTGAATCCTTATCCATTGACTCTTGTTCAGAGTCCTCACTTTTACCTCCCTCATAGTGACTCCCCTCACTTTCATCTCCCTCATAGTCACTTCCCTCATTGTCATCATCTGCCTGCTCCACCTCCTTGCTTATGACATTCTCATCATCTTCAAAGAATATATCCAACTTTGGGATTTGTTGTTGGCATAAAGAACCTATGTTAAAGTCCTGCAGGTTATTACAATCCTTCCTCACAATCCTCAAACTTGCATCAATGGAGTGCCTTAACTGTGCTGAATAGGATTTTGGTTTGGCTCTTATTGAAGTGTTGCATGGCTGAGATGTGGTTGAAGCAATACAAGCCTGAGATGGGCTTTTCTGGGCTCATCTTGAACTGTAGTAGGGTTTGGAAAAGGGAATTTGTAGTTGGGTTATAGGAGTTGGTGTTGAAGGACTTATCGGGGCGGGGTTGGATTTTCTTGTGATCTTGTCTGGGGTCTTCTGGGGGTATGGCTGGGTTTGGAGGGGTTTTTTAAAGTAGATGAGGTTACATGGGCTATTGGGACATAGATATGGATTAGAGGCGCTGGTGATGAGGGAGGAATATTGGGGGTAGGGGTTGGGCATCCCTGTTATCTTGTTTGGGCCCTTATAGTGGTATGGCAGGGTTGGGAGTGCGTTTTTGAATTAGTTAGGGTGGCATGGGCTATTGGGATGGAGACATGGATTGGAGGTGTTGGTGTTGAGGGAGGACTGCTGGGGGCAGAGGTTGGGCATCTCTATGATCTTGTTTAGGGCCTTCTAGGGCTATGGCATGGTTGGGAACTAGTTGGTTGGGTTAGGCGAGGTAGGAATTTCTTAACATCTTGTTTTACTTGGTTTGGGGTGGGTCTTTACTGGCCACTCGGGCTTACAATCAAATTGTCTGCCCATAACCTAGCTTCACTTAGTGTTGGCTCTTTTGATTGTTGAGAGTTAGGTTCAGTTTCATTTATTGTAGGCTTTGTTGACTGTTAGAAGATAGGGTGAGGTTGGTCAAGGCCTTCCAGTTTGGATACTTACAACTGTTCTAGACTTGCAACAACCTTTTGCACATCACTACCCTCAGGCAAGTCTCCCAATGGCTTGCCAACCATACTCAATCCTCATCACACCTAAGTGCCCACCTCTGATTCTCTTTCCTAGGAGGATGCTAAAGAAATCTTTCAAATTTGGGGAATTTCACACTCTGTTCCATAGCTGCTCACTTCACATCTCTAAATAGGTCAATCACTTGATATTATTCCAAATTAACATCAAAAATTGAGAGCATTTTGTCCTTATAATGAACAACCAAATTCTTTTCTCCCTGTATAAAACCATTTCTCAAAATTAGCTACACATACAACATTATCTCACCAAAGAAGTCTATAGAGACAATTGTGTGATTATGCATGCTACATAACCAGATTTGAAAAACCAGGTGCAGAAATCTCCAAAAAAGAAAATTTAGCACTTCAAAAAAATAGCACTTGAAAAATCCCAATAATCCATTTACATATCAGCTTCCAAAAAAAGGAATCAAAGATAGGACAAAAATGCAACATGCAAGTTGAATGTGATGAATGTTAACCAAAATAACTAGCATTTACCATGATCCTTCAGCCTCCTTCATCGATTTGGTTAGAAAATCAAGAACTCTACTTTGTCACTTCGTCTTTTCTTCCTTCTTCTTCTTCGTACTCAACCAGAGAAAAGGGAGAGAGAAATGAGGGGATGCCTACTAAATTTTTAGTCTTCTTCTTTGATTTGGTCTAAATATCAACAACTCTACTTCCTCACTTCTTCTTCTATGTCTTCTTCTTCTTCATACTCAACTAGAGAAAGGGAGAGAGAATTGAGTTTAGAAAGAA
>NCQT01121321.1:8307-28546 GCA_002740465.1 Stenocereus thurberi
CATANNNTTGTATTGCCTACCAATACTGTAGCAAAAGAGTACATTAGGCCAACATCACATATTAAGTACACATATCACAGGTGCACTTACCTACTCGAAAAACCAAATCGCTCAGGAGCGTCGTGAATGCCATCTGCTAATAGCCCCATGATTGTACTATTTTGAAGTTCATTGAGTTCCTTCTACATACCTCCAATCTTGGCTTATTTGGCAAGATTTGCTAACTTCTTTGAAGATGTTTGCGATATGGATGCCTATAAGGTAACCCACACACCGTTGTCAGTTTGTGTATCCTCTAATGCTCTTTTTACGCTTTAATAGGTTTAATGTGTGGCTTTTACCCGAGTTTTCTCATTCCCTTTGGCCGCCTAACATATAAGTAGGCATTGTTGCTGACAGTTTAGTAAAATATCTACCTAAATTCATAAACATTTACAGGTGAGATGGAAACATTCAAATGGTTTGAAAACGATTCCCATTTAGTTCAAGTTCTTTAAACATCAAATATTAACATTTATTCAAAACAAAACATGGTCAATTTACGAGCAACACCACCAAAGGGTCTCATGGCTTCCCATTGCAAATTCGTGCATTATCAAAACCCATCTGGGCATATGTACATTTACAATGAAACATATTCGAAAACCACATGTAATAACCCATGGGGACAAATTTGTCTCTATATCAGTGTAAACCTACCATCATCTTAGGAGGCAACCTCCCACAAACTACGTATGCGATTTAAAGTGTCGGCAACTACGTTTCCCTTTACGAACTAATATTGGAAGTGTACATCATAGTCTTTGAGAAATCCTAGCGACCTTGGTTGCCTCAAGTTCAAGTTCTTTTGAGAGAATAGGTACTTAAAACTGTTGTGGTCGGTGGAGATTTTGCAGTGTACTCCATACAGTTAATGCCTTCAGATCTTAAAAGCAAAGGCTGCTGTCGCCAATTCAAGGTCATGAGTTAGGTAGTTACTCTCCTGGCTCTTCAGTCATGATGCATATGCTATAACCTATCCATTTTGTACAAAACACTCCTTAAACTATTATGACATGCATCCCTATATACCATAAACCCTACAGTTCAGGATGGTAATGCTAATTTGGGCATAGATGTGAGTCCTTCCTTAAGTTCTTTGAATGCTTGGTTACTTCTTCCTATCCACTGATATTTCACCATTTTCCTAGTCAAATGGTGAGGGACATTGCTATATTTGAGAAGTCTTAAATAAATCTCTAATATTACTCCGCAAGCCCTAAAAAACTTTGTACTTTTGTAGCATTTTTCATTATAGGCCACTTGGTAATTGCCTCTATCTTTTATAGGTCAACTAACACTCGCTTTGTAGACACCATATGACCCAAGAAAGCTACTTTCTCTAGCCAAAACTCACACTTCTTCAACTTACCAAAGAGTTCATTTCTCCTTACTGCCTTCAAGGCAATCTTTACATGCAGAGCATGCTCCTCTGAGGTTTTTCAGTACATAAGTATGTCATCAATGAACATTGCCACAAAATAATCTAGGCACGATTTAAAGACTTGATTCATTAGATCCATGAAAGCTGCTCGAGCATTGGTGAGTCTAAAGGGAATCACAACAAATTCGAAGTGCCATCAGGTATAGAGAGCTATTTTTGGTATGCCCTCTTCTAGAATGCGAAGTTCTTGGTAGCCAAAACTGACGTCCACCTTTGAAAAAGTTGCAGCTACCCGCAGTTGATCATAGAGATCATCAATTCGAGTTAGGAGATATCGATTTTTGTGGTGATTTTCTCTAGCTCCCTATAGTCTATGCATAACTACAAGCTACGATCCTTCTTCTTCACAAATAACACTGGTGCTTCTCAAGGTGAGGTACTTTACCTAATATACTCTTTTTTTAAAAGTTCATCAAGTTGAATCTTCAATTCTTTAAGCTTTACTAGGCTATTCCATATGGGCCTCTAGGAATAAGAGCCACTCCTAGGGTTTTATAAATATGGAAATCCACTTCCCTAGGTAGGGGTATGCCAAGGATTTCTTCTAGAAAAACATTTGAATACTCTCTAGTGATGGCTCAATTGCTAATGAGTCAACCAGATTACATNNNCAGCCCTCATATCCTCATTTTCAAGGTTTTTGTGCCTTTTAGGGTAGGATCACATTGAAATGTCAAGTCGAAGTGATACAGGTCAACTATGAATTCGTGGCTAGCTATTAAGATAGGACACCCTTCAAACAACTAGCTTCCACACTTCACTATGTCTGCCGTACGCATAGTGGTTATGCAATAGCGGGCATAGTGGCCAGGCCCTCTACAAGCTCAACATATCACACCTTGGTGGTACCCTCCTTTCTAGCTACCTTGTGGGACGTCCTGTCATGGCCTCTTGTACTGGGGTTGTTAAACTCGGTGGTCTTATGGTCTTGCCTTTCTCTTTTCTGCTTGTTTATTGAAAAAGACCTCCCTTTCATTGTAAGCCCACTCCACATTGATGATAGTATCTTACATCTCTTAATAGGAGCTGCATATAAGTATTAATATAGCAACCTTTAACTTATGATTCAATCTAGACTTGAACCAGTTCATTTGAGGTTCTCATTAGCCATGTAGGCAGGGGCAAAGTGGGGTACTTCTATGCACTTAGAAGTATATCGCAAAATGCTTGCCTTTCCTTGCTCAAATTTGAAGAGCTCTTGCTCATTTACCTCAGGTAGATGTATAGGCTAGAAATGATTCTTCATGAGCTCCTTGCATTAATTCCATCCAAGTTAAGGCTCATCTATTTCTCTTTTATCGTCGTCCACCATAAATCAGCTTTCTTTTGAGGTAGAACATGGCAAATCCCACTCTCCACTTGGCAAGGCACTGGAGAGCGTCAAATATTTCTTCGTATCTCGAATCCAGCCCTCGAAGGCTTAAGGGCCAACTAGTGCATTGTAGGTAGGTGGATGAAGATTGTCTAGCCTCTTAAACAGGTTAGAGTCGTCATTCTCATCTTTTTTGTCTTTCTTGTCACTTAGCTTATGTAGCTACTTGCCCTTATTCTTTAAGTACTAGATGACTAACAGCTTGGTAAGCCAGCCCTAGTAGGTGTAGGGTTCTCTCCTATAGTGCTAGTCAGTAAGCCTCTATTTCTAGGATGAAGAACCTCAAAATGCTTCCTTAAGCAAGCCATCAGGTACACATTCCCTTGAGAGTGAGATTCTCCATTGTTGTCATACTTCTTGAGGGAAACAATTTTAGACTTAAGCTCTAACTTCATGATTTCTTCTTCAGTTTCACCCTGATAGTTCTCTGCTATTGTATAAGAAAACTTCCATCGTGCTTAGCATTTTTTATGGCCTAGCTGCCCCTACTTGCAACAAACTATAATACTTGGTCTTCGGCAAACAAGCCTACACACACGTTATGGACAAAATTAAACATATAGCACATATTAAATCATGAGGCTAAACTACATACACAATCAAGCAATTTAATACCATCCTTCTATCCATAAACCCACATTTCACTCAATATTCATTCAAGTTTATAAAAGACAAAGACAAATAGAATCTCAATTAGCACTTATAATTTCAATAAAGTTCACCCTCAAAGTTATACTCTACACTTGGGTTATTAAGAAAACATTCAAATAAAATTAGCAAATGATTCAAGCTAAATCCACTAATCAAATCCTACCCTAAATGCTCTAACAAGTCCTACTACATTACCTCCTAGCTTTAGAGGTTAAGGTGGGTGCATGCAATTCTGAAGCTAGTTCCCTTACGTTTCCTCTTATTTAGGCTCTTCTTCTTCAAGCTCTTCTTTATGGTCAGAGTCTTAGGTGGGTTGTGACTCTTTTGAGGGATCTTTCCCTTTAGAGTCGGAGTTCCTTTTTAGCTCCTCACCTATTTCCTTCTTTGGTTCTTTCTCAGACTTATTAAGAGGATCAAGGTTATTATCCCCAGGGTCACTTACAAAACCATACCAAACCCTATTCTCTACTTCTTGGTTAGATTCACCATCCAAGCAATCCGAGTTGACCTTGATAGGGTTCCCCTCAAAGTCACCAGCTGCATCCTCATTGCATAGTCACTCTTTTTCTTCATATACACCATCTTCCTCTTTAGAAAGAGTGTCCTTAGCTTTATCCTCACTAACTGGAGGCAGCAAGCCCTCATTCGATGACTCTAGTGACTCCAATAACTCATCGTTAGGGCCTTAATATGTTAGATGATCAATCAACTCATTGAAGTCCATGATAAGTTGTTGATAATTGTCATACCAATAGTGCCATATGCGATCCTCCTGTAGGGTTAAGAGGAACCAACTTGGCCGGTTCACCTCATCAGCTAAACAACCGTTTAGGAAATCATGTGAATGACAGTTGATAGCCTTTCAACCCAAATATCACTAATATGAAAAAATTGAATTTTTTTAAAGTAGTCCATCAATATTAATAATCTAAATTTGAGATATTAAAACCTTAGGATTGCGTCAAAGAGAAGAAATGTTTGGGCTTAGTTTGAAATTCTAATTGCATAAAGGGCTACGCTAAAATACAAACTACGAGTTCAAATGTCTACAAATCGGCTTAACTATTTTTCGAGGATTATAAATATGAATTTTCGAGGTTTTACACTCTACGCCCCTTCAAAGATGTTTCGTGCTCGAAACTTCATAAAAACGACTTCATCATAACACCTAAATCTTTAGGGTTTTACATCTCACCCCTCTTAAAAGAAGTTTCACCCTCAAAACTTACTCATAGCTAGTCATGTAAATGTATAACTGTATTTAGATCATATTCATTCTTCTAATTTCAATGTTGTTTCGACTGTATTGTGGTTAACCCAGAGGACTTTCACAAGTGGAATCACTTTGCTGTGAAGCTACTTTTCTCAATAGTCCAAAATTGCAATTCGTTGTTCCTCATAGGTTATGTATTTCGGAAGCCGCAGAGGTTCTGGCTTGATCACATGAGTCAGGTCAGGAATGTATTTACATAGCTTGGATTGTGGACTTTAGAGAGCTCCTCTGGTGGATGTAGCCGATATGTTACTTGTCCTACCTAGTCAATAATAGAGTAAGGACCCACATACCTTGGGGTAAGCTTGCCAGATTATAAAAATCTCATGATACCCTTATTAGGTGGGACTCTTAGGAAGACTTGGTCCCTAACCTCAAACATCAAGGGTCTTCGCCGTTTGTCCACATGGATCTTTTGGCAGCTCTAGGTTGCCTTTATCCTCTCTTGGATCACTTATACCTTCTATGTTGTTGTCTGACTCAATTCAAGTCCAATGCTTAGTGTCTCATTGATGTGTTGCCAACATAAAAGGGTTTTACACCTCCTACCATACAAAGCTTCAAATGGAGACATTCTTATGCTAGAGTGGTAGCTGTTGTTATAAGAGAACCCAGTCATTGTTAGTTACTCATCCCATGCCTTTTTAAAGTTCAAAATGCAAGCTCGTAGCACGTTTCTGATGTTTGGATAGTACACTCAGTTTGACCATCCGTAGCAGGGCAAAATGACATGCTAAAGTTCAGCTTGGTCCCCAATGCTTCCTATAGTTTCTGCCAAAATCCTACTTAGAAGTTCCTATGTCGATCACAAACTAAGGGCCTAAGCACCTAGCGAAGAATCTCATTTAGGTAAGCACGAGAAATTCGATCCAAAGTCTAGGAGTTTGCTATGTCTATAAAATGGGCAAACTTGGTCAACCATTCAATAATCATCAAAATGTCATTATTCTTACTCCTTGTTTTGGGCAGCCCCATTAAAAAATCCATGAAAACTAAGTCTCATTTCCACTCAGGAAGCTCTAATGGTTGCAAAAGGCCTACAAGGCAATACCGCCCTGCTTTCACCCGTTGGTAAGTCAGGCACTTAGAGACGTAATCTGCTACTTTTTGCTTCATGTTGCCCCACCAGAAAGTTTGCATGATGTATTTATACAACTTATTCCACCTAGATATAGCAAATATGGATTATTGTGATCCTCATCCAGAATTTTCCTCTTAAGTGACTCCATTGTAGGGACACACACTCGGCTATGGAACCTTAGAGTCACATCCTCTTGGATCACAAATTCTGGTGCTTTGGCTTCTAGCACCTCCATCTTTAACCTCACTGGTTATGGATCAATTTCTTAGGCAGCTCAGATCTCCTTGAGTTGGTGTGCATCGAACTTCCATCATAAAAAGCAATAATTTCCCCTTCCCTGCTACAACATTAATCTTTCACCCCTTAAACTCCTCACATAACTATGTTATTATGGAGAGAAAATGGTTGAGAGTAGGGTATGGTATATGACTTAAAGTGTTGATGACTACATTTGCCTTTAAATTCTAGCCACCATGTCTTCCTTAAATTCAAGTCCTCTTGAGAGATTAGGTATTTTAAACTTTAGTGGCCGGTAAAGATTTTACAGTGCACTCCTGATAAGTAGTGCCTCCATATTTTATCAGCAAAGACTACTGCCGTTAGTACTTGTCCATTTTGCACCAACATGCACAACAAACCCATATGAGATGCATCACTATGTACCACAAACCCTTCAATTCTAGATGGCAATGCCAATATAGTTGCTGACATAAGTCCTTTCCTAAGTTCTTGGAATGCTTGCTTACCTCGTCCTGTCCAATCATAGTTTACCATTTCTTAGTCAAATTGGTGAGGAGCATTACTATGTTTGAGAAATCTTAAACAAATCTCCAATAGTACCCTACTAGCCCTCAGAAACTTCACATCTCCTTAGTATTTTTTGGTATGGGCCACATGGTAATTGCCTCTATCTTTTGTGGGTCAATTGAAACTCTTTTTGTAGACACCATATGACCTAAGAAAGATAGTTTTTCTAGCCACAAATCACACCACTTTAACTTAGCAAAGAGTTCATTTCTCCTTAGTATGTTGAGGGCAGTCCTCACATGCTGAGCATGCCCCTCTAAAGTTTTTGAGTACATGAGGATGTCATCAATGAACGCTACAATAAATTGATCTGGGTACAATTTAAAGACTCGATTCATTAGATCCATGAAGGCTACTGGGGCATTGGCGAGTCAGAAGGGCATCATAATAAATTCGAAGTGCTATTGCATATGGAATGTTGTTTTTGGTATGTCCTCCTCTCGGATATAAAATTGGTGGTAGTCGGATTTGAGGTCTAACTTTGAGAAGGTTGCAGTTCCCCGTAGCTAATCATAGAGATCATTAACTTGATATAGGAGATATCCATTTTTTATGATAATTTTGTTCAACTCCCTGTAGTCTATGCCTAACCACAAGCTACCATCCTTCTTCTTTATAAATAGTACTAGTACTGCACAAGGTAAGATACTTGTCCTAATATACCCTTTTTCTAAAATTCATCAAGCTGAATCTTCAATTCTTTAAGCTCTACTGGCACTATTCTATATGGGGCTTTAGGAATAGAAGCCACCCCAGGGGTTTCTTCGAGAAAAACATCTGAATACTCACACATTAGTGATATACTCTCTATTGTTGGCCCAATTGCTATAAAGTCAGCCACACTACATAGATAGCCCTCATATCCTTGTTTCAAGAGTTTGTGCACCTTCAAGGCAGAGATCAGCCCAATCCCTAGTTTCATGTTAGCTCTTTTATGCACTACCCTATCCCCATTAGGACCCCTTAAGGTTCCTTTCTCTTATCGTAGTCTATTTGGGCATGATATTTCTATAGATAGTCTCTACCTAAGATCACATCAAAATTAATTAGGTCTTAGTGATAAAGATCAGCTATGAATTCTTAGCTATCTATTAGGATAATACACCCTTTAAATAACTTTTTCACTTCACTATGTCTCCCATAGGTATAGTGATAGATATAGCAGGTGATTAAAGGAAATGAACTAACTTTAACTTATGAATAATACCAGATGCAACAAGAGAGTGGCTAGCCCCAGAATCAGATAACACAGTCACTACGTGAGAATAGATAAAGATAGTACTTATAACAATGTTTAGATGTCCTTTGCTTTATCCCACTTCATGACATACACGGTGCCTCCCATGTTACAAGGTGGCTAGTTTGATGATTGGTACTGACTCTGTTGAGTTGGTCGAGCAGAGTTAAACTGAAGTCCTTAGGGACTTTCTTGGCCCTGGTTGAGAAGTTGGGCCCCACCGAGTTGTCGATCATATCGGATCGATTTCCAATGATGGTAATGAGCAAGCCCTAAATTGGTATTGTTGAGTCCCACATCTAAAGCAACCATCCTTTCTTTGAGTGGTCCTACAATAGTGGGTATAGTGGCCATGCTTTTCGCAAGCCCCGATATATCATGCCTTGCTAGCACCCTCCTGTCTAGTTACCTTGTGGGCCAGCCTTCCATGACCCCTTCTACTGCGGTCGTTAAACTTGGTGGTCTTGTGATCTTCCCTTCCTCTTGTCCCCTTAATTATTAAAAAAGGCCTCCCTTTCACTGTGAGCTTGCTCCACATTGATGGTGGTGTCATAAATCTCTTGATAGGAGATGCATATATGTATTAACATAGCAACCTTAAACTTATAATTCAATCTAGACTTGAACCAGTTCATCTTGAGGTTCTAATTAGCTACATAGGCAAGCGTAAAGCAGGATAGTTTTATGAGCTTAGAAGCGTACAGGAAAATGCACATCTTTCCTTGCTCTAACTTGAAGACATTTGCTTATTTGCCTCCTAGAGATATATAGGATAGAAACTGTAACACCTCTAGACCCTAGGACTAGTGATGTTAATGTTTTTTAAAATTCTTAGGCGAAATGGATAGAGTTTTGCCTAAAAATTGGCCATTTCACTGGCTTAAATCCTTACATTAAATCCATGCAATGAATAGAAGTATAAAAGGATATCGAAATCAGCTCAACGGGTACACACTAGAGTTCATAACTCTACGAGCTACTCGCCCAAAGTATACCAAATAATAAAGTTTAACAATAAAGAAGGAAATAAAGGATACAGCTGGATGAATCACATATTCAAAGTACTAGGGTTTACATCAAAAATTTGAGTAACTTCACCTAAAAAGATAACTAGCTAATCAGATGGTTGGCTCATATGGCCATACAAAGCGATTTCTAAACAATTTGCGTTACATGAACTAGAGTATTTTGTTTACGTACATGTACAACTCTAGGGATACATTATATTACACCATTTAACTCATAATTCTACTTCTATATGAGTACACATGACACCTTTTCAGAGCAAGAGGATATTCTAACTTGGCATATGCAAATCAACTTCTAACTGTCACATCGAAAACCTGGGAAAAGGGGAAATAGAAATGGGATGAGCTACCACATGCTCAGTGAGTATTTCTCAACTCCTTAAAAATCAAAACATTTACGGGCAATAATCATAAGTAGCAATCACACAACATTCATATACTACCATCATATGAGGCAATCAAATCTTCCCAAGGAAACCATCACCTCTAAACTTGACACCAAGCCACTCAAGCTCGTATATACACCCTAAATAACCAAACTTCCTCAGATATAGGCATTCAAGCACGTAGCCAAGCAAAACCACGAAGATAGGGTAAAAGCTTTCATACATGAATTTTGGAAACGTAGTGACTCATTTTGCATTTAAAGAATTGTTTACAATTCAATCTAGCCTCCTGAAGGCCCATATACTTTTTAAAAGCTTTTGAGATATCCACATTGGTAATAACTGAAACCGTTTTCTCATATATCAGGAAAATATCTTTTTATTCTGGCATAAGATCTCATAATGTCCGAGTTAGGGAGATCCTCACTCGCCCTATGTGAGGTCGTCACTCACGCATCAAATTATTCCCATGGTATAACATATTTTGGACTATTACTCTCGTTAGAGTCTTCTAGGGTTCCCACTACTATGTCTATCTCCCTAGGCATTAGAGTTCTCACAAACCGGGTCTACTCCCTAATAAGTTGTCCACTCAAGCACTTATTTTAGCCATTAAAATCATACTAAACCACTATAGGTTATTAAAAAGGAGTCACTATCACTCACAGTAAGTCTTATCCTCAAGTGTGTCACATATCACTCCTTTTTTAATAGTTGGTTACATAATTAAAATCATGCTTGTCTAGCAAAATAGCCCATAACCCTGTTAATGGTTTATGGTTCTTTCATTTTCAACCAGAAAACCTTTTAAAATCATAGTGAGTCTAATAACTCGCAATTCGAAACTTAAAGTAATTGGCTAGCATATAATTCAAACAAAGTTTTGTAATTAACACTTTTAGTTGGCCTTTTTCAGTTCGTTTAAATCCTTTTAAATACAAAGAAAGAGATATAAACAAGCTAAATCCTTAAACATTTTCAAGCTTATTACTTGTTTGCTTTTTAACATCTTAGACTATCGATTATTCAGTTGAGTCATTCATCGAGTAGTTCGACGCTTTAGGGTCATTTTAGGCTACAAATACCTTAACAATCGAATGGGTAACTAGTGAACATTTAGAAACATTTGAAATTATGAAAACACGCTTTTAACAACCCTTTTAGAGATTTCTAAAGTCCATAAACCATTCAAATATCATCATTTAAATAATTCAAGAGCGAAGGGGTTCACAAATAGCACATTTGTATCACTTTATAGGAACAGTTTTAGCAGAATCTACTTTATATCACAAATGCTTCACAATCCACATGATTGCAATTAATATCAAACCTAGGCTCCGTTCTCACACAACACCGACCACTAAAACCTCGAATTGCTCATTAGTTTCACCTCAGGTCATCCAATTACCAAGCTCAGTTCAATATCATAATAATTTAATCGATTAATTCACAAAACCAATGCTCACAAGCATAGTATTCCTGTGTAATCACCCAAACAGAATTTAAACATATTTAAACTGATCTTAGCGACAACATTACGACATAAATTGCTTATTCTACAATTCCCAAATTGACCGATTAGCAAAACCATGCACCAATTCACCATGCATGAACCCCAAATCAGCATCTTCACCAGTTTTACTTGATTTCAATCTCAAATCCTCCAATTATTGATGACAGTTTCAGAATTAAATTTGAACTACGTATAATCATTGAAATTCATTTGAAATTACTAATAATTATGAGGAAGAGAAAAACCCACCTCGATCCTAAGCTAGATGACCCATTCTAAGGGCTTTTGGGCTCAATTTGGATGCTTCAAAACCAGGATTTCAACCCCCTTGTTGCAATCACGCCTAACCTATATGAATAAACCCAAAATTGGCTGAACTTGGCTCACTAATTTGATGTTGTGGTTGATATTTGTGCTGGGAATTCGCTCCCAATTTATAGAGGGACTGGAGTAGCTAAAGACTGGGTTGCATGGCCAAGCCTGGGGGCACGCATTCGATGCCTTAACTTGCCACCCAAACCAACCACAAACGTGGTGGCTTCTCACTATATCTAGAACTTGTAGCAGTGGGTTGGTTGGATGTTGGGGAGGTTGAATCTGAGGATTTGCAAGTTGGGTTAAGATAAAAATTTGATGGAATTTGGTGCTTGAGGTCGCATGTGTGAAGAGAAGAAGAAGAGAAGAGAGAGAGGTGGGGGGCCAGAGCTTATCGCGAAGTAGAGGAACAAGGAGAAGTCAAACATGGGTCTGGCGTGTATTGACAAAAATGCGCTCCCCTCCCCCCTTTTTTGTTTTAAGCTTGCCCAACAATTAACACTACTCGTCTAATTTCGTACCTCATATTCTAAACCCGAATCGATAATTCAATCTTTCGTCAATTACTAGTTCCAAAATATCTCAAAGTTTGAATTAGTAGTTAATGAAACTAATTCTAAGGTTGATAATCCCATCGCATTAGGGATTTTACTTGATTTAGTACCCGATAATAATTCTTATTAATGATTATTAAAAATCATCAAAGAATTTTCAAAACTAATAATAATAATAATACTAGCAATAATAATATTCTTTTTAATAAAATTACCACTTAAGCAAGCACATCGATACTGATCTAACTTGACAAAAATAATAAAATACGATTCGTAATATCAAAAAACAGGCTATATAGTTTAAATAAAATGTGGGTATTGCACTCTTCCCACCTTAAAAGAATTTTATCCTGGAAATTCCATGCTTAATTCAGTTGTACCTAAGATGGGCACACACATGACACAATCTAGACAACTCGCACTAAAATCCAAAATCTTGATTACAATTAATTAAAACTGAAAAAGAGGGTTATTGTATCCAATCTCCTTCTCGCCAATCCTCTTTGAGTAGCTACTCACTCTATTTAGGCACCGAGGGCAATTACATAGAAGCAAGGCAAATGAGTTTGCATGGACAACCCTAATAAGCTTATTTAAAACGAACACAGACCCTCAATAATCTAGACTCAATCCGCATAGTAAACAACAACTCTATGTGTATGCATCATTATGAATTGGCATCTAAAGGTATGACAATTGGGCTATGAGGTCTCAAGGTCATATATAGGTAGTTTCATTCTAAAACATGATTTCAAGTAACTTGTAGATCAAAACAGTTAACCTGGAGACTCTTATAACACATTAGAGTAATAAGGACATCACGTAGCATCAAGTAGCATCACATTAGTAAAATGGCATCGCACAGAATCAATAACTCAGCATTCACAAGCCTAGGAATCATGAGCCATGTGAACCCATGTAGTACGTATATAGCAAGTAACTTACAAGAGGAAAACATAGGCAATCGACATTCCTTATGTTTATACATTAGCCCTAGCTAACTTAGCAAAGTGGGTGATTTTCGACTCATATGCATAGTTAAAAGACAAGCAGACAAGATAATCATGATAGTTTTGATGGTGTGGAGACTTTCTTTAGCGTCCCTGTTTAGAATTGATCATCTCTTAAGTCATAGATTCATACAAATGAATGCTTGTGCTCAAAGACGTGTAAGCGTTAATATTGGGTTCGGAGCATAGTAATCATAATATGCAGAATGGTAGTATGACGACTCAGTAATAAGGCATTTAGAATGGAGGTAAGGCCACGTACAATAATCACGATATAGTAAAATAACAACAGCAACAACCATAATGGCTGACGGAGTACAACTCTAGAATTTCCTATGAAAACTACCATAAGGCACATGACACTCATCACATAGTCTCACATAGTATTACCTCAATAGCAACGAACCTCAAACGACATTCGATGCCATAATGACGTTATATAGGCGTAACAACTTAGCATTTGAAGTAGAGAATTCAATTCTAAGCATGGTACACTAGTATGCCATCTAATCAAACATAGAGTATAAGGGCAAGAATATATGAATGAAAGTTTCTATGGTCACCGTATCATGCTTTAAGTACGTATGTATGTAGTTATTCAGCTATAACATGAGATCAAGGAATTCATGGAATGCAAATAAAAACTCAGAGGTCATACCATGCTACAAATTACAAAAGTTAAATCATTTGAATAATTAAGTCACATGCCAAACCAAACTGAAGTCAAGCAAACACTAAGATGTGCATTTACGAAACAATTTATTCACAAGACACCTGACAACCATGCGTAACGAACCTGAGTAACTATATAGGCTTCTATGACCTTTACATTGTGCATAATGTTATGCTTATGCCTCAAAACACATAGGTTCATGGTGGCATCCTACGAACGGACATCTAGATCAGTATACATGAGTGCAATCATCATTTAAAACCTAAGGTCAACGGTATACCTTGAGGCTTATCCAAAATCATTGAAAGTTAGCCATCGATCGACTAATCAGGGGTAAGAACAATGACATTAATGGCCTTACAGATATATGTTGAGATTTTACTACACATTTGTCTCATAAGGTAATTGTAGTGGTCCGAGGAACTCTTAGTACAGATAGGGAAGTTCTACCGTCTACTATGGGGCATTTCGGCTTCTGCACTTGGTGTTAATGCTTAAGAAGGTGTTGGAAAGGTGTGGGTCATTTCCCCAGGCGGTAACAGGGTGATACATATGGTATAACAACTCTAAGTTTATTAGGTTCTTACTTTTATCTCCGTTATAGGTGTGTTAGGGTTGATATAGCCAGGACACTATCAATCCTAGAATAAGAATAGCGTTCCATACCACGATGAGTATAACGCCTAGCTGGCTCGTGACTAACAGTAGCTACATATTTGGAAGCAAGGAAGACTCTCTATGTGAATGACAATCCAAATTAAGGCCTTGTCTAAGTATTAATGACGCGTATACAAAAGGCTAGGAATAATGCTTAGGCAACAATCAACAAGACCATCACAATTTCCTATAATGACAGGCCCATATATGCAGTTCTCACTCAGTTCCTTTAATAATTGAGAATTCATGTAAAAAGGGGTGTCGTCTGAAAGAACTTTTAGTCAAGAAAAGCAATCTTTCAGTTACGTACTAATAACTTGTCATCAACACATCAAGCAACGAATGCATCTTGGCATGTTGGTATTCAAAACATCCAGTTACACATAGAAACAATGCTCATAGAACGTGGCTCGAACATCATTGTAAAGCAAATGTAGGTCTTCAGACGTAACATTGAGGCCTAACTATATAATTAGAAAGGTCTTTTAGTGCGAAAGAAAAACCTTAACTCAGTATTTAGGAAGGATCTTAACTTTCAAAGTTTCTAGGATTCAAAAGGAGAATAGTTTAACTACTTTTAGCCTTCCTCTACCAACTATTGAGTACATCTGTTCACTTCATTATGGGGCCTAAGGAGCAAATCATACTTTAAGGGCAAGAATGAGCTTAGAGTTAAGGCTTTTCCAATTGTCTGAGTTCAAACCAAACAAATTTTTAAACTTTCGATTTATATCACTAAGGTGCATATACAAAACAATCATTATTGAGCTAACATTTAGCTCATTAATGAGAATACAAGTCATTCATTCTATACTATAGCAAATGGTTCATTCATTCAATTAATGAGATCACTCAAGCCACACATAGCTAGCTAAACGCAACAACATTCACACCAAAATCACACTTGTACACAAAAGCACAATATATATCACATCATCATAAATGTGTTCCTAGACAACTATATGAAATGCAAGACTCAGGTCGCAGCCTGTGGTCGCAGGACCTTATTTTGACATCATCTGCAACACCCCTGGACCCTAGGGCTAGTGATGTTAATGTTTTCTTAAATTCTGGGGCGAAATGGACATAGTTTTGCCTAAAAACTAACTATTTCCCATGTTTAAAACCTTACACTAAATCTCTGCAATGAATAGAAGTATAAAAGGACCGCAGAATAAGCTCAATGGCTACATGCCAGAGTTCACAATGCTACGGGCCACTTGCCTGAAGTATACCAAATAATAAAGTTTAATAATGAAGAAGGAAATAAAAGATACAACTCAACGGATCACACATTCAAAGTACTAGGATTTACATCCCAAAATCTGAGTAACTTCAGCTAAAAAGACAGCTGGCTAATCAGATGGTTGGCTCACATCGCCATACAGAGCGACTTCTAAACAATACACATTGTATGAACTAGAGTACTTTGTTTACATACATTTACCACTCTAAGGATACATCACAGTGCACTATTTAACTCGTAACTCTACTTTTATATAAGTGCCCATGACAACATTTCGAAGCAAGGGGACATTCCAACTTGGCATACGTAAATTAACTTCTACCTGTCACATCGAAAACCTAAGAAAGGAGAAATAGAAATTGGATGAGCTACCACACACTCAATAAGTATTTCTCTACTCCTTAAAAACCAAAACATTTGTAGGCAATAATGATAAGTAGTAATCACACAACATTTATATACTACCATCATATTAGATAATCCAATCTCCCCTAAGGAAACCATCACCTCTAAACATCACACCAAGCCACTCAAGCTCGTATCTATACCTTAAATAACCGAACTTCCTTAGATATTGGCATTCAAGCACATAGCCAAGCAAAACCACAAAGATAGGACAAAAAGCTTTCAGACATGCATTTTGTAAATGTAGTGACTCATTTTGCATTTAAAGAATCATTTACAATTCAATCTAGCCTCTTCAACGCTCATATACTTTTTAAAAGTTCCTGAAATGCCCATGTTGGTGATAATTCAAACCTTTCCTCCTATATTAGGAAAATATCTTCTTATTCAGGCATAAGATCTCATAATGTGCTAGTCAGGGGAGATCGCACTCGCTCTATGTGGGGCCATCACTCACGCATCAAATTATCCCCGGGGCACAACATATTTTGGATAATTACTCTTGCTAGTCTTCTAAGGTTCCTACTTTTGGGTCTATCTCCCTAGGCAGTAGGGTTCTTACAAACCGGGTCTACCCCCTAATCATTTGTCCACCCAAGCACTTATCTTGTCTATTAAAATCATACTAAACCATTATAGGTTATTAAAAAGAAGTCACTATCACACAGAGTAAATCTCACCTTCAATTGAGTCATGCATCACTTTCTTTTTAATAGTTGCTTACATAATTAAAACCATGCTTTTCTAGCAAAATAGCCCATAACTCTATTAATGGTTTATGGTTCTTTCTTTTTCAATAAGAAAATCTCTCAAAATCATAGTGAGTCTACTAACTTGCAATTCGAAACTTCAAGTAATTGGCTAGGATATAATCAAACTAAGTTTCATAATTAACACCTTCAGTTGGCCTTTTTTCAATTCGTTTAAATCCTTTTAAACACAAAGAAAGAGATATAAACAAACTAAAGCCTTAAACATTTTCGAGCTCATTACTTGTTTGCTTTTTAACTTCCTAGACCTATCGACTACACAGTTTAGTTATTCATTGAGTAGTTCAATGCTTTAAGGTCATTTTACGCTACAAATACCTTAACAATCGAATGGGCAACTGGTGAACATTTAGAAACATTTGAAATTATGAAATTGCGCTTTTAATAACCCTTTTAAAGATTTCTAAAGTTCACAAACCATTCACATAGTATCATTTAAAGAATTGAAGAGGGAAGGGTTCACAAATAGCACATTCGTATCACTTCGCAGGAATAGTTTTAGCAAATCTACTTAATATCCCAAATGCTTAGCAATCCATGCAATTGCAATTAATATCAAACTAGGCTCCCTCCTCACACAACATCGACCAACAAAACCTCGAATTGCTTATTAGTTTCACCTCAGGCCACCCAACTACCAAACTCGATTCAATATCACATGATTAATTTGTAAAACTAATATCGACAAGCACAATATGCCTATGTAATCACCCAAATAGAATTTAACCATATTTAAAATGATTTTAGCAACAACATTAGAGCATAATCTGCTTACTCTACAATTCCCCAAATTCATCGATTGGCAAAACTATGCGTCAATTTAACATGCATGAACCCCAAATCAGCATCATCACCATTTTTCTAGATTTCAACCTCAAATCCTCCAATTACTGATAGCAATTTTAGAATTAAACTTAAACTACCTATGATCATTGAAACTCATTTAAAATTACTAATAATTAGAAGGAAAAGAAAAACTTGCCTTAACTCCAAGCTAGAGGACCCATTCTAAGGGCTTTTGGGCTCGATTTGGACGCTTCAAAACTAGGATTTCAACTCCTTGTTGCAGTCACGCCTAACCTATACGAACAAACCCAAAATTGGCTGAACTTGGCTCATTGATTTGATGTTGTGGTTGATGTTTGTGCTGCGAATTCGCTTCTAATTTATAGAGGAACTGGAGTGGCTAAAGACTGGGTTGCATGGCCAAGCCTGGGCACGCATTCGATGCCTCAAATCGCCGCCCTAACCAAGCACAAACGTGGTGGTTTCTCACTAATTTCATCTAGAACTTACAGCAGTGGGTTGGTTGGATATTAGGGAGGTCGAATCTGAGGATTTGCAAGTTGGGTTAAGGCAAAATTTTGATGGAATTCGGTGCTTGAGGTCGCGTGTGTGAAGAGAAGAAGAAGAAGAGAGAGAGATGGGGGGCTCGAGCTTGTCACGAAGTAGAGGAACAAGGAGAAGCCAAATATGGGTCTGGCATATATTGGCAAAAATGCGCTCCCATCCACCCCTTCTTGTTTCAAGCTTGCCCAATAATTAACACTACTCATCTAATACCTCAAATTGTAAACCCGAATCAATAATATAATCATTCGTCGATTACTCGTTCCCAAATATATCAAGATACGATTTAGTAATTAATGAAACTAGTTCTAAGGTTGACAATTTAATCGTATTCAGGATTCCGCTTGATTTAGTACTTGATAATAATTCTTATTAACGATTATTAAAAATCATCAAAAAATTTTCAAAACTAACAATAACAATAATAATAGCAACAATAATATTCTTTTTAGTAAAATTACCACTCAAGCAAGCATATCAATATTGATCTAACTTAACTAAAATAATAAAATACGATTCGTAATATCAAGAAACAAGCTAGATAGTTTAAATAAAATGCGGGTATAATAGAATCGATTCTTTATGTGCCCCTTAAATTGAGTCCATTCAAATCAAGGCTCATTTTGTTTCTTCTCTACAGTGATCCACCATAAATCAGCTTCTCGTTAAGGTTAAAACCTTATGAATCTTACTCTACACTTGTCAGAGCACTAAAGATCGTCGAACAATTTATCTATATCTATAACTCACTCCTCGAAAGCTTGAGGGTCAGCTGCACCTTTGCAGGTAGGTGGCTGAAGAATGGCTGGCTTCTTAAACAAGTTAGAGCTGTCATTCTCATCTTGTTTTTTCTTGTCACTAAGCTTGTGTAGGTATGTCTTGTCTAGTAACTCGATGAGTATGAGCTTGGTAAGGCTAGCCCTAGTAGGTGTAGGTTCTCCCCCATACCGCTAGTTGGGTGGCCTCAATTTCAGGGACAAAGAGCCTCCAAATGCTTCCTAACCACAGCCATCAAGGGCATATTCCCTTGGTAGTGAGATCTTCCATTGTTATCAAACATCTTGAGGGAAATAATTTTAGACTTAAGCTCTAAGTGTATTATTTTTTCTTTGGTTTCACCCTAATAGTTATCTACTATTGTACATAAAAACTTCCAGCGTGCTTAGCATTTTATATGTGCCTAGCTGCCCCTACTTATAACAAACTATAATACTTGGCCGTTGGCTTATAAGGCAACACACATTTTGGGACAAAATCCATCATGTAGCACACATTAAATCATAAGGCTAAATCATATACACAATCTAGCAACTTAAGGCTAACCTTCTATCCATAAATCCAAATTTCATTTGATACTCATCCAACTTTATAAAAACAATTCCCAGTCAATTCAAGATCTTTAAACATCAAGTATTAACCATTATTCAAAACTAAACATAGCTAATTTCATTGCCACGCGACCCTACCAAAGAGTCTCATGGCCTATTGCTGAACAAATTCATGCGTTATCAAAACCTATCTTGGCATACATCTATTTATAAATGGTACCTACCTGAAAACTATATGCAATAACCCGTGGAGGCTAACTTGGCTCTATATTAGGGTCAGTCTACCCTAACCTTAGGAGGCAACCTCTTGCAAACTCGCTTTTGTCTTTCTCTTTAGGATTTAATGTTTAACTAATGCAATCATTTGGCTCCCAGTAAGCTCATTCCGTCTCAACTAAAACTTTAATTAACTTAGTAAAACCACTTTCAAACATCAACTACTTAAAAACGTTCCATGCGACGGCATACTACACATTCAAAGATACATAAAATCATGCATTGTAGTTCAGGTTTTTAAACACAACCTCACCTTGGCACACAAGATGACATAATCAATTTATAAACAACCAAACACATTTCAAAGAGCAACCAAGGTTAATTAAGGCATAGACATTACCTCGAAGAAGCATAGAGCACCTAGCTTGAGCTCGAATTAGAGTATTAGGCCTACGTGATAAAGTTAAAAAAGTCACGACATAGACCAACATAA
Organism: Stenocereus thurberi; assembly: GCA_002740465.1. Classification (NCBI taxonomy): domain Eukaryota; kingdom Viridiplantae; phylum Streptophyta; class Magnoliopsida; order Caryophyllales; family Cactaceae; genus Stenocereus; species Stenocereus thurberi. The sequence continues at coordinate 28,156 of NCQT01121321.1, forward strand.
GGGTGTGCTTACACCTAAAAAACTAATCTTTTCTAGCCCAAAAGTCAACCCAACTACCAAAACCACATGGATATGACTAATATCTTGTAGACACTAACTTTTAAGAACCCAAGCAATTTGTAAGCACTCATTTACTCAAATATCAATTATTACAATTTAACCCATCACGGTTTGGAAACAATTTCAAGTCAATTTGTTGACCTAACTTACAAAGATCATAATTTCACTTATAAACCCATGTTGAGTAATCAAACCCAATCTAGAAAGTTCTGCTTGTCTAATCCAACTTAGTTTTATGAGCATTCACAGAAAACCACAACAACCGCCTTAAAAATTCACATCTTTCCACCCAACTAGTTTTATATCAAAATTTCGCAGTCTTAGGAGAAGT
>NCQT01121393.1:10605-20967 GCA_002740465.1 Stenocereus thurberi
CCTCCCTCTTGTTTAGGATGACATACTCTATCCCAATTGACCTAATGGAGGTCACTAGCATTATCATTGGTATTCCAAAGAAAGTCAATCATGATTTTCTCTAACCCGCTGGCAATGCTACCTAGTATGGTGAATAAAGACATGAAGTACATAGGCAGACTCCACAAAGTGCTTTTCAAAAGGGTCAATCTACCCCCTCCAAACAAAAGCTTAGACTTCCAACCTGCCAATATCTTATGGAACCTCTCAACAACCAACTTCCAAACTGCTCTGATCATATAAGGAGCACCAAGAGGAAGACCAAGGTAAGAAGAAGGTAGATAATCAACTCCACGCCCAAAGAAACAGGCCAAGACGTGAACATTAGGCACCTCGCCAACGGGAATGAGTGCACTTTTGGATAGGTTAACCCTTCGTCTAGACATAGCTTCAAAAAGCATAAGGATACACTTTTAAGTAACGCAAATTACTCTCGTCCGCTTGCAAAAAAAATAAAGGTATGGTCGGCAAAGAGCAAATAAGATATCAACAAACACTCAGTGCGAGGGTTGCCAATATGAAAGTTTCAAGAAACCCTCCTCAACCGCTTTAGTCACCAACTTACTAAGAGTCTCCATAGTCAAAACGAACAATAAAGGCACCAAAGGGCCACCTTGCCCTAGACCTCTTCAACTTGAGGAAAAACCAGATGCTTCACCATTAATCAAGATAGAGAATCTCACAGTGGAAATACAAAAAGAGATCCAATTCCTCTACTTGTTAGGAAAGCCCATTTTTTCAAGAATACCCAAAAGGAAACTCCAAGAGACATGATCGTAAGCTTTCTCGATCCTAAGCTTACAAAGAATACCCGAAATCCCATATCTGATATAAGAATCAATGCATTCATTAGCAATCAAAGCAGCATCCAAAGTTTGATAACCAGGAACAAAAGCATGCTAACAGGGACCCACAACTTTTCAAACAACTTTTCTCAATCTTGAAGCAAGGACCTTGGCAAGAATCTTATATACACTCCCCACCAAACTAATGGGCCTAACAAGCTTAAGATCATCTGCGCCAGCCACTTTGGAAATCAAACTAATAAAAGTAGCATCTAAACTTTTCTCAAGGACACCTTTATTTAAAAGTCAGCAAAAAAATCCCATAACCTCCCCCTCCACAATAGTCAAACAATGTTGAAAAAGGCTATATTGAGACCGTATGGCCCTAGAGCTTTCCCATTGCCTAACTCAGTTATGGCATTCCAAGCTTCATTCTCAGTAAAAACCTTTTCTAGATCTCTGTCGCCATCAAGACTAATAGAGGCAAAAGCAATACCATCAAGAAAAATCCTTGATGGTTGATCTTCATGATAAAGATTTTCATAGAAGTGAACAATCGCATTATTAACCAAGGCAGTATCAACATAAAGCTCGCCATCCACTTTACTTTTGTGAATAGCATTAAACTTTCTTCTCCTATTTGCCACTTGCTGGAAAAATCTGGTATGGCGATCACCATTCACAATCCATTGTTGTTTTGTTCTTTGGCGTCAGTAAATATGAATGGATCTACGCACCAAAGAGGGTTCTTTTTTAACTTCCAATCTTTCAACTCTATATCCCACGAGAGAAACTGTTGTTGCTCCTTCTCATCTAAGAACTTCACTTTTTTCACCAAACTAGCCATCTTAAACTCTAAATGGCCAAACACATCTCTGCTCCACTGGTTAAGTTTGGTCTTCAAAAAATTCAATTTATTTACCAAAATAAAACTAAAGGGGCCGGTAACATACAGTTCATCCCAATAAGATTTGACAAGGTCACAAAAGCCATCCACCTCAAGCCAAATACTCTCGAATTTAAAAGGATGTCTACCTATAGAAGGATCAATGAGATTGCAAAAATCAATAAAATTGGAGAACTCTCTCATTGCCCAACACGAACGGTCACCTGTGGATCTCTCTAAATGAAACCTAATGACATTGAAATCCCCACCCAAACACCATGGAATGTCCCAAGAAGACATAAAAACAGCAACTCCTCAAATAAAGCTACCCACAAATAGCCGTCATTAGGCCCATAAACCCAATCTGACCCCACTCAAAATTGTCCTCCAAAGACTTAAACATACAACAATCAGAAAATGACCCAATGCGAGAGTTTAGCAAGCTCCAAGACTTGATGATCCCAAATGGCAATAATGCCTCTTGAACAACCCACTGAAGGTAAGTAAAGCCACTCGAGCAGGCAACAACCCCACAGACTAATTGCTATTGGACGACTAACAACTTCTAACTTAGATTCTTGGAGAATGGCTACATCACAGGAAAAAGTACGCAAAAACCGCGTAACATCCCTTCGCTTCATTGGACAATTGAGCCCCCTGACATTCCAAGCAAGAACATTAATAGTTGGCCGCATCCGAATACAACCTATCCCCTGCAACTTCATCCCCCATACTCTCTTCAACCAACTAGTCACCTTTCAATCTATTTGCTTCAGCGAGGCAAGAAAGGAGAGCAATTCCATCTCTCTACCTTCAATGGGCAGACCCATCTTCTTACAAAAAAGATAATTCTATTTCTATCCAAGACCCACGCAGAACCTTCACTAACATTCTATGAATTAATAGAACCAGGCAAAGCAGCAACATCTAAACCTTGAGCATGATCTTGACGCAATGTTTCCTCAAACAAAGAAGGCCTTCCCAACTCCTGCATATTAGGAGAACCTGACAAAGCATAAATAACCAACTTAGTCTTTCCAAGCGTCTTCCTACGAGAATAGACTAACACACTCCTAGCTGCTGAGCGAGCTCCTCCTCCACTAACATTCAAAGGTGATTCTGGGATCCTTGAGACAAACAGAGAACTCCAGTGGGAGCTACACTTGCAATCAGAAGAGGGATGGTTCTCCAAAAGATCTCTCAACACTTGGAATTGGTTAACACAGGGAGAAGAAGCACCTAAAAATCCTTAAGAGTCACTATTCTTGCAAGGAGACACCGACACATCATTAACATTGTCCTTAAAGGAGACCTTCTGCATTAGCACATTGCCACTGCCATCTTCTTCTTTGCCAATCACGACTGCAAAAACATCCCATGAACCACAAGCCCTATACTTCCACCCCATCAAATGTGAGTTAGGGGAGCCACCCAGACGACCTCGAACAACATTAGTAAAAGACCTGTCCCTACACACTGAAACCCAGAGGGAATAGAAGCATTCCTTGGTGGAGGAGATGGCTTCTTATGACCCCTAACCAAAGTCTCCTTAAGAATCTTTGTCACCCCAAACCAGCCTTCTGCCTTACCGCCCTCAGGAAAGATCACAGTCCTGGACTGCACACCATTACCCAAAAGAGAGAGGACAATGAATCTACCTTTGCTATTCTTTCTCAGTTGAAACAATAGAAACCTATCACCCCACCTAAAAGTTTTCACCCATAATGGTTCTCCCTTTGAGGAACGTGCATCAAACCATCTGAACAGCCATTTTATGGTGCACTGGGAAGGCCAGGAATAATCATATTTGTGAGGCAAAGCCTTATCCTATCAAAATTTCAAGCTCTACTTTTTGCGACTCTTGCATAGTTGAACTCTTGTAATCAAGGGTGGGGAAAACTTGAGTTTTTTAAAATTTTGTAGATAAGATTATACATGAGAGCTTGAGCGCATAACATTTTCGTAATTGTCCCTTTGTACATGAGAGGCACCCCCTTGGTATCTATCTAATGCATCTTTTGATTATTCATCAAAATAAAATAATAACAATAATAATAATAATAATAACAACAACAACAACAACTGCAGACCGGAGCAAACCTCGAGATTCCTAACTAAGGCCTCAAAGTCTATCGCGTCCAGATCATTTGATTCTTCAGCTGCTTTTCGGTAGTTTTCCATGGATAGGACAATACATCCCATTACGGAGTTCACCTTCTCCGCTAAGCTTCAGAAAGTATCAGATCAGACTATTAGTAAATGCAAACACTTGCACTGATGCCCACAAAATAAACATTCTATGTTCCCTTAGAACAAAGATAACATGCTAACGAGATTGTGATCATAGTATGAGTCAATTAGTTGGATAACACAAAAGCCCTGCCAAACAAACTAGAGTTTTTTTTTTGTCAAACACTAGCTTGGCAAACACAAATCACATCTTCCATTGGAGAATTTCCTCTTCAAAATTAAATATGTCAAACCCAAGCAAAAATTTCCAACCTGAACAGTCAAAGCAAATGCTAATGGGTAGCACAGACTGCTACGAGTCATATATATACCTGGTTTTGCCAGAGCCACTAGGACCACCAATGCCCACAGTGACTACACCCTTCCTCTTCCCACGAAGCTCCTGGATGGACTTTATCAACAAATAACATCCGTGATCGAAAGACTGCAGTCATCCAAATCCAACAACAATTAAAGTTCACTAACGCATAACCATAATGTACACAGCACACCTAGAACAATCTAAGCCTGGAAGATATCAAATTAGCAAGTAATTAGCAAACGAATGCCCCATATTCTACAATTGAGCACTTCATCAAGCAATAAAATCATTAGCCACAACCAAAACCGTCAATTTTAGATAGCTCCACCTCTAATTGAACATTCATAAGATTGATCGAAACCCATTTTCAAGCAATGACTACACAAGGGAGGGATAATTGAATACATTGGAAATGGGCATCATACCACATGAAGAGGGAGAGATTGAAGAATAGAAGACGAAGAAGAAGTCGAAGGCTGCTGAATATACTCACGACCCCCTTCTTGAAAAACCCGCTGCAACACTTCATCATCCATGGCTTCCACTTCCTCACCCCTCGTTTTCTCGCCCTATCTGAAACTCCTTTACTGCAATTTACTGAATCAAATTCGACAGAACTTGCTCAGTACGAAGATTTTTGCTGAAATTGCAGAGAATTTTGGGGTGTTGCGAGTTCGGCAATCGGCAGGGGAGAGGATCAGAGGTCACTTGCAGGAAAATTCCCCCATTAATTAACTTTTTCTCGACTTCACACGACTTTGTTGTGACCCTCGTAGTCAGCGGGTTGTGATGAATTTTTTTGTTCGACCTCTTTGGTAATTGGTTGTTAATTTGTAGCTAATTATATTAGTTGTTAGTTTGCAGCTAATTATGTTGGTTTTTAAAGTTTGCTTTCCTTCATTTGAAAATAGAAGTTAAAAAAAATTTATNNNNTAAATGTAAAAATAAATGAGGGGCTGAGAATTCAAGAAATAATAATTCAAGCATTCTGGTTGAATCATGTCAATTCAGCCTATGAGAAAATTCCACCCATATTCAAAAACTAAATATATTATCACTTCAGTTATTCTCAATAACTGACTAATACATTTCACTCTCCGTGAAACACTTCCTTCAACTGCTATCTTTAAATTAAGATTTAAAAAAAAAAAATAACCCAATAACTAGCTACCTCCTTGCTTCACACGTCCTTCTCCATCTCTATCCTTATCCAATCGCATATTCACACCTCTCTATCTCTCTCCTCATGTACTCACACGTTCACACCTCACTTTCCATCTTTCCTCATGCTGCTTTCAATCAATTATTCATTCTCCCTCAAAACTACCACTTTCCACCCCCCCACGTCTCATCACTTTTGTTATCCAATTTGGAAGGTTTTTGATAGCTATTTAACAATTCTACTAGAATTCTGCATACTCTTCTTCAGTTCTCTTTGCTATTCAATTCTCAAGTCTGGTCTACGTTTTGGATTTAAATTTTATGTTTCTTCACTCCAAATTTTGTTTCCTAATTTTTGTATTTGTATTGACAGGTTGTTGTACAATTCTTAGATTTCTTGTTCAATTATCTTGGAGTCCAAGTTTTTCTTCTTTAGTTCTCTCAGAATTTGAGGTTTTCTTCTTTAGTTATCTTTCTTCTTCAATTTAATATGACCCTTTTACTATTGTCCTCAACCCTTTCCAGAATATTGTTATTTTGCGCATGATTCTAATAATTTGTAGAACTACATGGTTAGTTCTTTGATATCTATTATTTGTTCAATTGTGATTATCAAATCATGTAGGATGAGCATCTGTGGAAGTAGCTGGACAGCATCAATAAGAACTTCAGAACTTCCAAAATGGTAACACATCAAGAAGTCGCTCTTCATCAAAGCAGCATGGGCCAAGCAAAACAATCAATGTTTTGTTCAATTCCCTTCCAACTATGCATATAAATGATCAGGGAGGCAAACTTGATTATGGCATGAAAGTTTATTCAAAGTTATGTCCAACCCCCAGCATGTGTGGAGAGTCGAGTAGATTTTATGATGATGGGATTTTATCCACCTTATCTTGAGGGGGTGTAACAAGCTAAAGCGTTTTGATCCTCACTGGTCACCGGATGCTGTTAAGGAGGCATTGGAGGCCAGTTGAAAGCTTGTTGAAAAAAAAAGTGAGGTTGGGGCATATGCAATTTGTTGTTTCTGGAGTGGCACTCCTAGATCCTAATTATGCTATCTCTTTTGCATAGAGGTGAGGTATTCCAAGCAACATTTCGCGTGAATGCACATAATCGACTTGAGGTTAGAACGATATTCAATACAATATTCTGTAAATTCAGATTTGGATGTTAGTGATGGTAACTGAATCTCTTGACTTCTTTGTGGTTAGGCTTACTGCATAATTGAAGGTGTTCAAATTGATGTGCTTATTAGTGGAATTCCTTTGCAAAACAAAGCTGTAAGTTTTCCATTACTTGGATCTTTAACTATTATTGGGATTCATACTAATATTTATAGTTGAGCGGATGACCATTGATATTTCTTATCTCATAAGTAATTATTGTCATGCTTTCTGATAAATATTGAATTAACTTGAGCTCTAATTTGAAAAGTTTAGGCCGTTCTCTGTGATAACAAGTAACTATTTGGTGTGTATGTACGCATTTTGATTGTTAAAGCATATAAGCACTTTAATTGAATTATAAGTATCAACAATTAAATTATTTTATTCTAATGGACCCCCCAAACAAAAAAGAAGTGCAGTGGTAGACAAGCATTTATTTGGTACATTAATGGGTTTTCTTTAAATACTTAAATAAGCATTTTTCAGTATGTAGATTAGCATTATAGTTGATTTTAGATAGCGGCCTTTTAGGGGGGGCTCTATATGTGTGTGCGCGTGTGTGTTAGCAATTTGGTTGTTAGTAGTACATGAACATATGACTAATTGTAGAGAGTGTATATGAATATTTCGATTGTTATGTATAAGCATTGTCGTCGCATAAAAGATGAATATCTACTATCAAAAAAATATGCTTATTATAGCATCAATATGATTGCTGACTTGAGCTCCAATTTTGGAATGCTTAGGTCCTTTGCCTTGGATATTGTTGCCTTTTATTTTATTCTATTTTATTTTTCTGGATGCTTGGTTCAAAACATCTTAGATCCTGTTGTTTGATACTGTTGTCTTCTATTTTCTCTGGATGTTTGGTTCAAAACATCAGAAGTGATATGTGTGGAGTCTTTTTAACTGATACTTTTGTAGTATTTGATTTTCATTTGCACATCATCAATACGCATACACATCTTCTTGGATATTTGTATGGTGAAATGGACTGGCTATCTTGTCTCGTGGTACTTTGCCATCCTGTTTCTAATATTTGTCGTGTTTGATGGATGTGATCTTTAGGTTGAGGGAGATATAGTCGTAGTTAAGGTTGATCCTCCTTTTTTATGGAGTATGATAAAAGGATTAGTAGGTTCTGCCAACAATTCATCTCCTGCATATGACCAAGATCCTTCCAATGGCATTGAGATATGTAGTAACAGCTCCAAGGGGAAGGACAAGATGGTTGCAAAATCTAGCCACTTGCCTGTAACAGATAGTTCAACTGTGTGTGAAAATGGTTTTTATGATATGGGCAGCACTCTTTCCAATGGAACTCTTTGTCGAGAAGCAACTGGAAAAATGAACTCCATTCATGTTAATGGCCATCATCACTCTAGCGTAGATCCTTTGCATGGAAATTGCACAGAGAGAATAGTCATGGGTTTAGTTGAGAAACTATGTCAGGCCGTTTGTTCCTTCCAATCGAAGAGGCCAACTCTAGGTTGTGGCAATCATTGAACCCTCTGCCCACAGAAACTCTGTTGTAGGCTTTTTAATATGAAGTGGAAGCCTTCTAGTGGGGAGAGTTTCAGAAAGGAGAACAGAAACATTAATGTGCAGGCGCTTTCCAGCTCAGATTACATCCATTTAGTGCCAATCGACCGGAAATTATCACTAAATCTTGATTTTTGTTTCAAGTATAAGAGGAGTTAAATTCTTCATCATTTGCGTTATAGATTAATTTATCATCATCCCATTTAGCGTGCTTCGTACCAAGTTCACTATCTAATGTCTCTATCATACTTATATAGACTTCTTTCACAATGATATAGTTTTCAATTGTTAATTAGATTGTATATGGACGAAGTTGCTGTATATTTAACTTTTTCATTGAGTTTTTCCATTCTCTTCACTAAATTATAGTATTAATTATGTCTACACACACTATTCATTTATTTTTTTGATAATATATCCATAAATTGTCGATTTAAACATGCACCGTGCTTTTTGCACGGGCTCATACTAGTACATCAAATTGGTTAAAGTATATACTTTTTTGTTAAAGAGGTTGAAGTTGATATATTTTTTATATCATGGGCAGAAGTTAGTCAAAATAGTGGGTTGAAATTGATTTTTTTTAATTGAAGTTCGTAAAGTTGGTTGAAGATGGTAAATCGGAATTTACCAACGAAAAAAACTGGGCCTAAATATTAGTTACTAATTTCTAAATCCGTGATACACACAAGTTGTTTTTAAATTGGGATTTACACCCAAAATACCCTTTACCGAACATACTCGAGTTTTTTATCTTCTTTTTGTTATTGATATTTGGTTATCATATCATGTTTCGTACGATTCATCGTAATTTTTTCCATTTATAAATTTAGGTATATATTTTTCTTTCACATAACATTTTTTCTAATTCTTGTTATTAATACATAAAACTTCTACTCCAATTGGGTTTTCAAATTAGCAAGTAACAAAGAATCTAAGTCTGCTTATAACAAAATAGAAAAATAACACAAATTAAATAAGAATAAAGTGAGCCAACTTCTAGACTATTAATTAAACCTATAATTACTTACCTTACCTTCATCAATCCACAATCAAATAAAGAATATAAATTTAAGTCGTAAGTCATGCCACTCACCAAATGATAGCATTAACTGGTGAATCCAATGCCCTAAAAGTAATGTCGTTATCCTTTACAAGTGAAAAATCCTTGATTCTGATTTATGTCAATGTAGGGATTTGAAAAGTGAGTTCGAAAAGTACAGGAGTTATTCAAAAAAGGTACTGACCAATTTATAAATGTAGCTCTGTAAAAGGAAAAAAAACATTTTATAATAAAATGATTTAGCTTGATTGAAACTCGTATTCTTGTTCGCTATGTCGATTCCTTACTAAAAGAACTACGTGATGTCGTTAAACGACATGGTCTGAGATTAAGTGAGCAACAAGAGTCAAGACGCCCCCAATTTCAACGATTAGGATAAGCTGAATGGATTTCGGTTCTTGTGTGACTAATATGGTAATACTACGTGCAATTCATGTGTGTTTACTATCTATTGGTATTGGATGCAATTGTTTTATTTTTCATGCAGCTAAGAATTATTTACCGAGTGTGTGATGGCTCACCCCCCTCTATTTCCTTCTTCCCTGGTTCTTGAAAAAACCAGTAGAAGTCATCAATTCACGTAAAACGAGTCGGACTCTTTTTTCTTCATAAAAGGGTCATGTGTACAAATAGGTTAGTTAATGAGTTAAATGATGTAATGTGAAGCATTCATAAGTTCTTGAGCTTCTGCAAGTCAAGTACTACAGTACATGTAATGCATATTGACTAGCGGTACTCTGAATGAACTTGTGGGCTAACAATTTGAATACTCAGTCATTTTGTTGGTATCAAAAACTTGTTGTGAATTTCCGCAAGCGTACGGTTTATCGTTGTACAAATTATGGGTATCGTCCTCAGCGATGGTTGTAAAATTAAGTTGCCAAATTGCTACACTAATTTAAAATTAATGCTAACTAACCAACTGCAAAGTCAAATTATTCATCAGATAATAGACGTGCATAGTTTAATTTTGTCATTTTTAAACATAATTTAGCCACAATAAGCAGCTCCAAATTGCAAACGACTTGAACTCACCAACATTTAGCTGTAACTGGTTCATGAAATTATGCATTTGAAGCCAAACCAACAAGCGGAGCAAACGAACGAACAAAGCAAATGAACTCAAGGCATTGATTTGCCGAATTCAACTGTAATTCCCAATCAAA
>NCQT01121521.1:3918-18472 GCA_002740465.1 Stenocereus thurberi
AAAAAATCATTACCACATGTGAGTATTCTGGTGATTCTTGAACATCTACCTTTTATTTTAAATTTTAATGTTTCCTTACTGAGATTTTAACTCTCCTTCTTGGTTCTTTCTATGTTTCTCTAGCCAAAATTCTTTTTGGACCATCTTATGCTGGCAGAAAACACATGTGCCAAGTAGCATAATTAGTCTTAGTACTTTTAAAATTGTCCCAAGATATCATTAGTACTATGAGAGGGAGTTCTCCTCAATCATTCCATAAAAAGCTAGCTCCTTTAATGGTTATTAATTCATTTAACATATGAGAAAAAGTTATACTTCATAAATCAAATTGGTTCTCACTTAAAAATGTTTAATGGTAAGATATGAACATAAAATCATGTGAAAGATATAAAAGTATGAAATAAGAACGCATAGTCTTGCTTGAAAACTTATGCATCTAAGATAATTCATATGGATTTGAAATGCAAGTTGAGCACGTAATATTGTTCATGCTAAAATTCATTATTATGTAAGACATACTAATGGCTATAATTTTCGTATAACAATTTCAAAAATGTATACTCATATAGATGATAATATGTAAAGATTGTACCATATTATCCAAGCAATTATTCCTCACCAAAAAATTGCACATACAAAAATTACTCAGTTTTGGAGATAATAATGAATCAAATCAATACCTATTTTTGGCTAATTTGATAGATCTCTTCAAGATATTCTTCCCCAAATAGTTCATTACTATAAATTATAATTGAAGTACATACCATATTGTTTATATATATTTAATTACCATCGGCACATATACTCTTCTTGCCCTTTGAAATAAACATATTATACAATATCATACACAATGAAATAATATGTATTGCATATGTATGCATAATCAAACATGTGCCAACACTCGAGATTGATATGACCAAAGTAGCACATAAAGATACACCATATATATATATATATATATATATATATATATATATATATATACATACACACTATGTGAGAGACATGCATAGAAGTGATTTCTAAACATATGACAATCTTACATAAAAGTCAATGACATAAGTAAATATGCATAGGTTCTCTTCCCCTTAATTTATGTTTTAAACTGTAGTGAATATAAAGTGATTAGCATCAATAATATGTTATTTGATGATGGCTTAAAATTCATGACTATAAATTGAGAAATAATACCTTAGACTAAAAAGGAATCATGAAAATAAGATTAGATGATTAAAGTTGTAAATATCATACCATACCATATAAAACAACATACATAATCTTTGATATATAAAAATAATTTAGCAATAATATGTATAGTAAGTTAATCCAAGCAATCAACATCATAAATATGACATGCAATGGAGCTAGTATCATATCAAAACATATTGATTGAAGCAATCAAGATCCTACACAGCATAAAATCAATGCTAAGGGCAAATATTGATCATGCATTGCTAGAAGCATATGACAAAATAAATGGGCAACTATGTCAACAACGCATGTCATGCTATATATATTTAATTTAAATGCATAATAATTTCATACAAATGACATGCAACTATGGGGCATAAGTCAAGAATATGTTACTTCGTACTTTCCTTATATGAAAATAAAATATGTTGACATATCGAGACTAGTTACAGAAAAAAATTTTAGAAATATCACAAGGTATTTCTTATGAGATTTTATCTTCATTATTTCACTATCCAATATAAATCCATTGGATAAAATCCATATCATATCCAATTAAATTAATTAGCCTAAATCATATTCATAATCATATCTCCAATTATATCTCACCAGATATGATATCCAAATCATGTCATAAAAGTCTTCACATAATCTTTAGCATTATGGCAACATATGAATCAAGATCATCATGCCATCATATATCACATTTTCTTTTATTAGAATTTCTCCACAAATGAAATCCAAATGCCATACAATTTCCATGGTTAAATGACTCAATTAGCACATATAACTTATTATATATATAAATGTTACTCCACAATATATATCAAACTCACAAGTAGGTCCAATACATGTATTTTAATATTAGTAAAAATATATTGAACCAATCGTAAGTATTATATATGAAATAGAATAATTATGACATCATATTACTTCACCATTTCATGTATAATGCTAATCATATTGTTTGTTATCATCAAAATCAAAATGTGACTCTTAGAGTCAACACATGTTATTGATGCACGAGTACTTCTTGTAGAATATACATGTAAAAGATCTATTGCATGTCAACTACATATGCCCTTAGAAAAAAGCAAAAGGGTTGTAGTTTCCGTAAGGAAAATGAACCACTCTTATTGACAAACAGTGTGGATGAACAATCTTCTTGTTGACCAAGTGTAATGGTCTACGTTAAATGCACCATTAGTTATGTATTAATTGTTTGTAATAAGTACAAATTAGTTACAAATCGTAGTAATGATTTAAAAAGAGTTGGTTATGCGGTTAACAAGCTGGGGAAAAGCATTGTTCTCTCTATGCCTCTCTCTACTCTCTTTCACATTAATCCTACCATCACTAGGGATTGGGTTTGGGGTGCGATGTTATACGGTGACTCTAGTAGCCACCGTTAACCTGGTTAACCATATTCGTGGGCGATTCTCGAGCAGCAGATTCCTACGCTTCCGCATCTCTAAGGTACATCCTAAATTTCCCAACAGTTGTATCAGTGCCTAACTGCTTGGCATGGACCCCAAATATGCGGTTAGTTCGTTTAATTTTGTAAATCATGCTAAATAAGATTCTGAAAAGCATGCTTTTGGGTGAATATGCTTTGATTATGTGAACTGTTCTATTTTTTGAAAACCATGCTTTGATTATGTGAACTGTTCTATTTTTTGCAATTATGCTATTTAATTGGCAGCAGCATGATTTTGTATGCCTCAATGAATCTTAAAAGCATGACTGTGTATACACTAATTGTAGTTATGCTAAATTGAACTAGTGAACAGCATATGTTTTTTTGTGTGCTATACATATGACAACTGAGATTCAGAAATCCCCAATCTCAACCCAAGACCCTAACCCTAGATTCGTTCCCTTTGCTTCAACAGTCAACACGAACCCAAGTCTATCTCCATGACCGACCAACATAGATTCGACCTGGACTCACTTTGACCACCGAATAAACTACCGTCGCCTCAGTGGCGGCGGCAGCGAGGCCTATGTGGCCCAACGAGACCTCCCTCACAGTCACACCTAAAAATTAATTTAAAAAAAAGAGGATGCAAACGAGGTCAGAATAGCAAGTACCATCAGAAAGCCGCTGGAGGGGGTGGCGCGTGTATTTCACACGACGCCGACGAAGGCCATTTTCGGCTTTCTTCTTCCTCCTCAGCCCTCAACCCACCGATCTACGCTCCACTGGCAATAAAACTTTAAAATCCATCATCCAGGAAGCGCGTGAGGCCCACGTGCCACCGCCTCAGTGGCACGTTGGTGGCATATGTCGCATTGCCAGACTCGATTTCGGCCGATCTATCGAATGGTGGTAACGGTATAAATCGGCAAGGCCTGAATCAGGGGCTGTGGCTTTGGTTCTTTGATGGCAGACTACGGGTCCACTCATCCTCTGGGTGTTAATCGGTACACTAGTAGTAGTCTTATGATAGTGGCTGAAAAGACAGCCAGTGTTCATGGCAAAGATTGTTTATGGCTGATGTTCATGGTCGAAGTGAAAGAGCTATAGAGCTCTATTTTTAGATGAAGCAGGCTTAGAGAAGAGGGATAGAAGATAATGAGTGTTTTTTGTTTTTGAGGGGATAGGGGTTTCTTGTTTTTTTCCTGCAGATAAAGGGTCCTCTTTTTAATGTTTTATATTGCACTGTGAATCTCATGCTCAGCCTAATTTATTAGATTTGTCAAGGAGAACCAACCATGAATAAGGTCATGTCTTTATTTAGCATGCTTAACTGATTTCAGCAACAAAATTTTGATTCATACATATTTTTGTAATATGTTCATATTATAAAGTTGCAACATTGTGTAAAACGTATTTAACGAAAGCATGTGATTGAACAGTATTATAAGTATTATATGAATATGTTTTATATAATTTAAATTCGTAATATAAATATGTTCTATATAGTAATTTGCAACCAATGTATGAATTTGTTTCATGAATTTGACTTTGTGAAGTTTTTTTTGTTATACAATTGAAAGGCTATTTATGAATATGTTTCATACCATTATTGGTATATATAGGGCATGTGATAACAATTTATGAATTCGTTTCATAGCATTCAAATAGGCAATATTATATGATTACGTCTTACATAATATTTTGTGAGTATTATTTCGATACGTTTCATATAATAAGTTATACTGCATAAATGAGTTTTTATACTAATTAATTATTTAATTGAATAACATGTTATGAATTTGTTTCATAGAACTATAATAATTATATAAATGTGTTTTATATAATTATTTGCTACAGACATATGAATAAGTTTCATAAGTTATGCTTATAACTTATAGACATATTTCAATTAATTGTTGATATGAACTCGTTTCATAACATTAGGCAAATGTGCATTATGTAATACTATTTGAATGTGTTTCATATTACTTAATGTGTTTGATATGTAATTACTATTTGAATTCATTTCTTGTTGTCATATTGAGGATTTTTTACTTGAATTTGTTTCATTTGATTTTTATTTGTAGCATTATATGGATGTGTTCTATATAATTACTTGCATTTAAATTTTGGATATTATTCATGTTACAAATTATGAATAAATGTGTTTTATTCAATTCGTGAATATGTTTTGTGTCAATCACCAATTAATAGCGTTATATAAATGTGTTTTATATATACGAACTACATGAGCTGTAATAAATTTGCTAATTGTATTAGCACTTTTACTTGCTTAAATTAATGAATATGAATTTGTTTCATGTTTCCTGCTAATCATGTTATTTAGCAGCATTTTATGGATTCGTTTGATTAATTAAATTTGCAATTTATAAATGTGTTTTATAATTCGCAAATGACATTAGAATAAGTCTCATGTTATCAATAATCATATAAATGTTCTTGGGCTTTATTGAATTTTTTTTTTGTAACATGAAATTATTCAAATTTGTTTCGCAATAAAAGATTCATTTTATCATATAAATACGTTTTATGTAATAATCTGAATTTTATGGTTGATATGTCATTGATAGAGTTTTAAATGACGTATTAGTAGTTATATAAATTCATTTTATATAATGATATAATTTAATTTTGTTTTACATAATTTGACCGAATATCTTTGTGATATTTCAAAAGAGTTAATTAGTTTAACCATAATGCTCTCCAAAAATTCGTTTTATGGAATAATGTGATAATTAAGTTATTAAAACTTCTAGTTCATGTTTGTATGTGATGACTATGAGCTTAGCGAAATTTTCGATCATGTGATATGAATGATGGAGTTTTTGATAATTCAATTATTTGAAAATATGCCTAATGTCCATCTTTTAAAAATATACTTTTAGATATGGCAATTAAAACATGGTTGGTAATTTGTTTACCATTGAATGACTTGATAGCGCCGACTATGACACAAAGTGTCAGAGGATTTAGTTTCTTCTAAATGAGCATGAAGTGACACTCGTTAGGTTCTAGATCTCCTAGAATGGCAAAGATGGTAATGCTAGTGAGCAGCATCATGAAAACTTAAAGGCATACCAAAAATGGTTCGAGACTGGATCGATCAATATACTATACTTTGTAGTATTGTATCAATGACGATCTAGTAGAGGAATTAAAAGTTATCCCACTATTGAAAACATGTGGGATTAACTAAGCCTCAGGTGGGTCCAAACTCATTTCCTCTAAAAGTTTTGGACCTAAGGGTAGCATTGCTAAAGTGAAAAAGGCTAAGGGAAATAAGGAGATGCATATAGCACGTGCAGTGCTATAAATGTGAAAATAAGGGACCCTACGCTCGGGATTGTCCTGAGCCGATTTAGGTATATTCTTTCACAGTTGCTCCTGGATAATGTGTGTGCTCCCAAGCATTAGTTGCCGATTATGATCCTTAGTGGATTGTACACACGAGAGTAACCAAACACATAGTTCAGGTTTGAGATGATTTTGTGAACCTTCATTGCTAGCCGACGGGTTCACATTGTCGTTTTAGGTAAATGACGATGAAGAAGACGTCTTTGAATTCATGACATATCATCTGAAACTCTGTGAAGGGATTAAGTTGCTTCTTCACGATGCTGTCTTTGCATGCACCGGAGGTACAGTGTTCCCTTGTGTTTTTGGTTGATGAGATTATTTTTTTTTTTAAGTTTCCATCTAGATGTCTTAAATATCATACTCAATGGCAATTTTTTTGGCCATGTCACATTGAAAGGTGTTTTCAATGTTTTTTGAATGAAGCAAGACATCTTCTATCTTTGCCTCATTTTCGATTCTTTTTTTAGGCGTGCAGGGTTAAGATAGAGTTATCAATCTAGCTAAATATAGTTTTTTAAGGCCAACACATTAGGGTTAAGGTGCCCATGTGTGAGCCAAGTTTAGCTAACAAAGCAACTATGAAGTCTTTTAGCAAGGCATTGAGCCCATCGAATCTCTTAGTGTTCATTCACTCCAGACATTTGTGGGCCCATGAATGTGAAAGCATGTCATGGTGTGATACATTTGTGATGTAGATATATGTACCTATTATCTCACCGCTATTAGATACTTGATGTGTTCATATACTTTAAAGCGGAAGTAGCACTTAATTAGAAGGAAATATTAGAACTTTTCGAACCAATCGAGTTCATAAATATCTTCTTCATGAAATGAATTTCCTTAGTGTCGATTTTCTTAAGGAAAAGTTCCTAAGCTTTTAGTGAAATTTAAAAAGAACCTCACTTTGTAAGAGTTACAACAAGACCTTTAACTATCTCTCGGTGAGGGGGAGGATTTGAATTCTTACTAAGTCATTGACGATGGCACACCTTTCTTATTTAGTAGGAATGGTGAAGGTTTATCTGTTAAGGAGAATGTTGAGAAGGGTTAGCCTGAGAATGAGGTTTGTCCTCAATCTCCCATTTCTTAAAATGCAGTTAGTCCACGCATTTAGGATCCCACACATTGAATGGATAGTGGGAGTAATTCTCCTCATGCTTATGGTCCCAGACCTCTTAGAGAAAGGGGGAGGGATTCATGGCCTCATACCACTTAGAGAAAGGGGGAGGGACTTATCACTTGGGCAGACAAATAATGAAGGTCCCTGGATTCAAAGGAATGGGTATGGAAGAATTTCTCAACGACATTTCTAAGTTGAAAAGGAAATATTCCTATACCCTTTCCTTATAAGTTAAGGATCTTACCTCTTATCAAGAAGTGAATGCTTCACCAAATCAAAAGAGTGAATGGAAACCATGAGGGATGAGATGGACCCAATGGCAAGAAAAAAGATTTTGAAACTCATTAATCCTCTGCCCCGACGCAAGTCTATCGAAAGCAAATGAGTTTTCAAGATAAAACATCAGGCAAATGGTTTGATCGATAAGTTCAGAGCCTGCTACTCTTAGCCCTAGTTGCCCATTTGAACTTTGAGTTGTTCGAAATGGACGTATGTGAAACTAGGTATGTCCTAGAAGTGGAAATAATTCAAAATCGTCCCAAGATGCATGCATAAAAAGATCTTGGAATAATTTTGGATTTATAATTCTGAATCCCTATGTACTCCAGTTGAGATGGGTCTAGCCTTAAGTTTTGATCAATGGCCTAAAACATATGATGAAATAGAGACAATGAACCATGCGAATGTCGTAGGAAGCTTAATGTAAGTCATGTTATGTACGCAACCTGACATTTGCTTTGTAGTTGATTTGGTACGTCATTATCAAAGTAACCGGGTTTTCCTAAGTGACAAGCCATCAAGAGAGTCAAGCGCTAACTTCGTGGTACTGCTGACTTAGTTTTATGCTATAAATGGGAGACCTTAAGTCGAGAGGATACTTAACGTTCGGCTGGGATGGTGACCGGATAAGTCTAGGTCAACCTCAGAACACGCCTTCACTTATGGTGGAAGCACAATAATGTCAGCTATGGAGACAGATTGTATGTCTTGTTACCATAGAGACAACATGCATTGCCATGAGGTATATATAGACTAACAAGGTGGTTATGTTCCCTTGACTAAGCCTTTTCCTAGTAATGTGTTCAAGGCTCATTTGTTAAGTTTAGGAATTTATAAGGTTTAGTACATAGATGTATCTTGTGATGGACATGTTTTCGTTGTGCATGAGCAAAATGTTCATGATTTATTTTCGCATGTTAGGCATATTAAAATGTCACCAGGCTTCTGATCGGCCTAGTCACACAGGCAATCGCCCTGACACTTAAGTAACGGGTAGGATGAAACTGGATCATGTTGGCACTAGGTGTGCAATATTGATTACTCACATTGGAAGTGTATGAGTTAAAATGACTATAGTCACCTTATTATGTTTAAGATGAGACTCATGGGAGTCGACTATGAAATGAAGATTTCATATTGAAGCCTTAAAAGCTGAATCTTAAGTGTCAAGATTAACATTTAGTATCTTGATCTAGTGGCTTAGGATAGATTTTTGGGTGAAAATCTAGACTGACGATTTGCATTGTATAAAGAGTAACGTACCGAGCTGAGTGGGAGTAATGCCATGATGCACATTTCATACTTTATGTGCTTATAAGATGACCCATATATGGAGTAACAATTGACTTCCCTATCTTTTGTCACTGTATGACCCTATGGACAATGACCTTTTGACTTAAAGCTATGATATGAAGTCAAGGCTTGATGATGCTACCTTAATGTGTTTCTTAAGGGCCATGATGTATATGCTTTAGCGAGAACACGTTAGGAAAGTAGTTAAGCTGAGATGGAATTTCATGAGTGCTTAAGAAAAAATCTATCCATCATCACCATGTCAGCCCGGGCAATTATATTAAGTATATAATCATATGATATATCGTATGGCATAAAAGGATTATGTATACCACTGGTGATGCTGAGAATGATTTGGGGTATCATATTTTGTAAAAGTGTTATGTCAGTGAGATGGTGACTTGATATAACTCTACTAGTTTGTTTTTGGTCGCACACTCCATTCCTAGTATGAAACGTGAGAAGATCCGTTGGTAGAGAAATATGAGATTTGCAGTTTATGTGACCGAGGGGGAGCTGTTGATCGAGTGTAACAGTCACATTGATGCCTACAATAAATGCACGATTAACTATGTATTAATCATTTGTAATAAGTACAAATCAATTACAAATTGTAGTAATAATTTAAAAAGAGCCGGTTATGCGTTTAACAAGCTGGGGAAAAGCATTATTCTCTCTCTGCCTCTCTCTACTCTCTTTTATATTAATCCTACCATCACTAGGGATTGGGTTTGGGGTGTGATGTTATATGGTGACTCTAGTAGCCACCGTTAACCTAGTTCAACCATATTCATTGGCGATTCCCGAGCAGTAGATTCCTACGCTTCCGCATCTCTAACGTATGTCCTAGATTTCCCGACACGTCTAAACTCTCAACTCATGCATAACACAAATCTTTATTACAGATTTTGATAATTAATTCTCCTTACTTCATAAAAAAGAAATAAAAGACAAGAAATAAGGCAAACTCTTCCTATGTTATTCCATTTATTTGAATCTATATCTAGTAAGATATTTCCCTCACAAACATGAATCGCCTGAGAAGTTGGAATAGTTGTTTGGATATGTCAGAGCAAGGATTTTGGGTCAAGAATCCATGGTACTGCCCTTCAAATTCAACATAGGTGACATCTTTGGCTAGGCACCTCAAACTCTTGGCATAATCTTCAATTCTATTCTTCATTATCTCATTAGCCCCCACTATTACCAGAACTGGATCAAGTGTCACCATTTCGAGGTTTTGGCTTGAAGGCCCAAATGGGTTCGCCAGTGGATGGTCTCTGCTTTCTCCTGGAGGTAAAGATAATCTCCAAAACCTATAAAGAGACAGAGTGGGAAGAAAAATGGTTGAAAAATTTTCATGTTAATTTCTTCTGGCATCAATTCATGAAGAAAAATGGCTTAGATTTATTTTTTTTTCACATTATTAAATTTGTTAAAATTGGTAAAAAAAATATCTATTTTGACTCTTATTCAGGAAAACATTTAAATGACAGTTAATTTTTTCAAAAAAGACAAAATAATTTAAAATTTTAAAATTGCTAATGTAAATAAATTTTAATAGTTCATGAATATTGAAGGTATAATTTTATGGTGATTAAAAAAATTTATACATATATAGATGTCTATGAACTACGTTGGAAAATTACTATCAGAATCTAGGTTTACATCTTAACAATTTTAGATTATCTCATATAAAGGTGAAGGGTGCAAAAGTATGTGAACATGGCATGACTATATGAATTATTTTACATTATTTCAAGGAATCAAATGTGAATATCTCAATATTAAATATTTGAAATTTAGCATGCACGGAGATTAAACCTACTCTAACACCACTTTTTGGGAATGAAAACACAACATCAAAATTCAGCATACACACATAAGAACACCTATACACCAGACCAGAAGGAAACCATCAATTTGACGTGGAAACCCTCCACATTGAGGCAAAAAACCACGACTCATTAGCAGCGGGTGCATCATCCACTGCAATGGAAAAAGATAGATTACAACTCTGTACACTCACAAGAGTACATATTCACAATCGTCTAGTTACTGTTTGAGTAACCTCACACTCACAAACCTGTCTTCCCTCACAAAATGTCCTTCTCCTACTCGAGTCTTGGGGTGCTCCGAATACATTCCATAAGCACCCGACCTCACACAATCACCGCAAACTCGATCTACATTGGGTCTAAATGATAACATTCACACTTATGACCTCACATTGACCTAAGAGGATCCCTTTCTCACGTTCTGAGATGATTTCAATCAACACCAACGAGTATTATTTATATTTTGTAAACTTATCAAATACTTTGTCTCCGTGAAACCTTGTTCTCCAAGCAAAATCCCATAAGGAGTTGATTACCAAGTTAAGTGCTTGTCGTCAATTGTTTCCTACACTAAACCCAATTTTTGCTTTCCAAATTCAAGTCCACCACCATTGTGCTAACACAAATTGGAATCTTACCAAAATCAAAATGTTGATACTTTCTTACTAATGATCCAATGTTCATTTTCCCTTTTTCTTCTCTTTCTTTATTTCATTTCTTCATTTTTTTTGCCTTTATTTTTTTATTTCTTTGTTTTCTCTTTTTCACAAATTAAGAAAAACCTAAGTTATATAATTTTGGGTTGGACCAAATCCTACAAATCTCCCTCTTCAATCCAAAATTATATCAACCAGATGCTCATTGTTGCAACTATGGTTGACTCAGCAAATCGATCTTGTAATGGACTTTAACTTAATCCATCAACTTGCGAAACACAACATTTAACTTCAACTCTTCAATCTCTTCAACAATAATGACCAACCCAATGACATCAACATCTGTACGTAACTTCACCTCTTCACACCAATCACAACTGTGACCCCATAACCTCTCATGTTATCTTGTGTGCCTTGCATAGATCTGCTCCTCCTGTAGTTGGCTACAACCAAGCTCTGATATCACTTGTTAAGACTAAACCTGTTCTAACCCCGCTTGTTGGGAATGGAAGCGTACCATAAAATATTTCAGCCAACACACATACGATTGCATACACACCACAAGAGAAGGAATACCATCAATTTAACACGAAAAATTCCTACACACTAAGGGAAAAACCATGACCTAGAAACAACCATCGCATCATCCATTATAAGAAAAGATAGATTACAACCGGTTATACTCACAGCACTATGAACTCTCGGTCTCCTCTAACAATCAATTTAACACGAAAAATCCCTACACACTGACGGAAAAAACCATGACCTAGTAACAACTATCGCATCATTCATTCTAAGAAGAAAAGATAGATTACAACCGGTTATACTCACAACTCTATGAACTCTCCGTCTCCTCTGACTGGTGTTTGATTCACCCCTCACACTCAAAAACTATCTTCCCTCGCAACATACTTTCCCTTTACTCATGATTTGGAATGCCTGGGATATGTTACACAGATACCAACATCACACAATTACTAAGGAGCCCCCATCAGGGCAAGAGGATAATACCTACACTCAAGAGCCTACATTGAGTCAAGAGGTTTCCTCTCTCACTTTTTAGGATGATTTCAATCAACACCATCTAGCATTATTTGTCCTTTGTAAAGATACCAAATACTTCGTCTCTACGAAGCCTTGTTCTCTAAGCCAAAAAAAAAAAAATCAATAAGGAGTTAATTATCAACTCAAGCGCTTACCCCCAATTGTTTCCAAAACTAAACCCAATTCTTGCTTAGCATCTTCATGATCACTGCCATTATGCTACCACAAATTGGAATCTTACCAAAATCAAAATATGGAGACTTTCCTACTAATGATCGAGTGTTCCTTTTCCTTTTCTTCTCTTTTTTTTTTCTTTTCTGCATTTTTTTGTTTCTCCTTTTTTCCTTTTTATTTCTTTCTCTCATTTTTTTTCACCAATCAATAAAAACCTGATTATATAATTTTGGGTTGAATCGAATTCTACGGTGTGCTTTTTGCTTCCATCTTAATGTAGAACTTGTGCATTTTGTGATCCAAAGTAAGCATTTTAAAATGTTCATTCTAGTATAAGAATCCCCCCCCCAAATTTTGTTTTGGGTAATTGATTGAATCAATTAAGAAACCAATGATATGCTACAATGTTCGGGAGGAAGAAACTAGGTGGGCAATTATAATATAATATATTCTAGCTCAAGGTGACATGATGAAGGTGGGAGAAAAATAAGATTCATCAAATATAATATGGTTCAAAATACCTCAGCAAGAGTGTGATCAGCGGTTACCGTTGGGACTACTATTACTCCATCTATTTTATTATGTTTGTAAAAATTGATCAAAGATAGTATATTTTGACTATTACTTTATGCATAAAGTATAACAAATGTAAAAAACATCAAAAGTAGTAATACAAAATAAGATCCTAATAATTTACAAGTATTAGTATTCTACATAATATTTGTAAAAAATTGATCAAAGGTGGTGCATTTTGAGTATTAGTTTAGGATGTAGAGTATAATAAATTTAAAACATTAAAACTAATACTTTAAAGTAAGATTCTAATAATTCACAAGAATTAATGCTCTATATTTATAATTCAATAAACTTTTTGAAAAAATCACTACAAAAACGGTGCTCATCTCCAACGGAAAAAGCGACGGCGTCGATACCTGATGGAGGATGTTAGATTTTTCGATTGAAACCCTGTTGGATTTCGACGGAAATTCAAATTTCCGGCGGAAAATGTTTCCGGTGGAAATCCGACGGGAATTCCAACGGATTTCCATCGGATTCCGTTGAAATTTCCTAGCTCATTTTTTCAAAAAAATTTGGATCTCAGTTTAAATTGTTTGGTGAGAGAGAGAGAGATGTTCAGGGGTTCATTTCAATCGCAAAGAGAGAGAAAGCAAGAGAGAGGGAGCAAGGAAAAGAGAGAAAGAGGGAGATGTTCATGGTTTCCGGTGGTCGGAAAAAATTATTGCCGTCGCTTATAATTTAACAGTAAGTCATTTACTTTGAGTTAATTTGCTCTTCGAAATTGAAATATTTAAGTTAATTGTTTTTTTTTTATAGTGGTTGATTTGTTATGAATGGGTTAAAGAGTGGCACTGCCGCTGCCGCTGCCGCCGCCACCACCGCCGTCCCCAGTAGTCTACTTTGTTTTTCGGATATTTAAAGGTTAGTAGAATTGTTGTGTTTTGAAATTATATATATTAATTTGGTACGTGTTGTTAAATTTTCTGAAATTTAATTTTGAAGCACATTTGTATAGTTTATTTAATTTTTTTCATAAAATATGATTGTGAATTATGTTAATTTTTCATTTAATTAGTGAAGTATATTTATTTGAATCAGTGGAATAAAATATGTTAAGTATGTACATTTATAATAATTATATAATTATTATAAAATATTGAAGTATGTGAAAATTTTAGATTTTGCGAAAATTTATTTAAGGAATCAGGAATATAAAATGTGAACTAAATATGAATATAAATTTTTTTATTTGTGTCATTAGTGAAAATAAATTTTATACTAAATAATTTATTTTTTAATTTAATTTGTAATGTATGTTGATTTGGATAAATGAAATAGTTGTAAGTAGGTAAGCATGTATAATATATGTTCTGTTTTGGTAAATAGTTTAAGTATGTTAAGTATGTTTATTTTTTTCTCGATTTGTTGTGTATATTAATTTTTGGTAAGTATATGAACTATATTCTTTTTTGAGGTATGGTTAAATTTTTGCATGATTTGTTTGATTTGTTAAGTGTTTTTATTTTATTTTGTGGTTAATAGTATTTTGTTTTTTTGGGTTTATTTATTTGGATGAAGCGTGAAACAAATTGTGTAATTTGTGTTTGATGCTTAATTAGGTTTATTATGATAAATAAAATAG
>NCQT01121543.1:2770-17228 GCA_002740465.1 Stenocereus thurberi
ATTTTTAAAAAAAATCCCATATGTAAGGACATAATAAAATGACGATAACATTATTATATAATTTAGATGATAAAAGCAAGCAATATTAGATAGTGTCAACATTAGAAAATTTGAGAAATGCATTAGGAAATAACAAGAAGTGACAACAAGACAAAAGTTAAATTAACACCCTGCTTGCAGTGATGCGATATAAAAACATTAATGATTGCCAAATGTTTAAAAGCCAAAACTAGGGGAAAAGATCAAAGGCCAGGTACCTAATGTCCATTGTTGTAATCCTAAACCTCCAAAGACTCCTATCATAAGCCAGATCGCAAATGTTTAATATTCTATTTAATCCACTCATTCCAACTCTAACACTAATGAGTTGCACAAGGCTAGTCTAAAACCACCATACGAAAAAGTCTCTCTTCCTACTGAATCCTACTAAAATCTTCTTACCACGAACCACTATACGATTTAGAATGTCCTCATCCTTAACCCCTTCACATGGTATCATCATGCTCAAGTATATCAACTTCTCCACCATCAGTAGTACAACATTGCCTTTCTGACTACCTCTACAGTCCCCTCTTCGCCATCATTGAATTTACACTTTTGAGTATTCAGTCTTCAACCTGCTCAATTCAGAACCCTTCAACTCCAAAGAAAATCTCCCTTCAACTCTCTATTGCTGGAACTTGTTAACTTCGCTTTTAATCTCATCAACTAAAACAATATCATCATCAAATGGTATACACCATGGAACTTCTTGATTCCCTTTAGAGCGCCCGCAACGCATGGAACGAGTTCCACATGTGGGCCCACAATCCAACTTTGCCATTTGCAGCCAACGTTTCAATTGGACCAGAAGGTGTGTTGGCCACAGTTCCATGCACGGCATCCTCCTTGTTTGTCTTTTTGTTTTTTATTTTTCTTTTCTTTCGCTCTAAAATTAATTTTTCTTTTTTTTCGCCAAAAAACAAAAGTTTTGTAAAGTGGGTCCATAAGGAATATTTTATTTGGTGATCCAAGATTGCGATCCTTCCATTGTGGAGTTGAGGGATTGAGATCCAAAATTGGATCGTGCACTAGGGATGCTCTCTCATCTACAACAATTGTAAAAAGAAAAGGACTACTGCTTAATTTAATCTAATATCAACAAGAAAGTATTTTGTGTCGTCTTAACACTTGTCCCTAATCCATCATGATCATGTTTTAATAATCTCGATATAAGCACTGGCCAATGGGTAACATTCTTTTCAAGCAGCAACAAGTGTTATATCATATACTTTCTCTTGGTCGATGAACATAATATGCAAGAACTGTAAAATTCTATGAGCGTTCTTATGCGATAGATTACCCTCTTAGCAAAAAAAAAACAAACTGGTTCTTGGCATAAAAACAAATTGGTTATCCAAAATTGCCATATCTGTCATCAGCCTTTTCTCAATCACCCTTTCCTAAAGCTTCATGGCGCGATTAATTGTTGCAACCATGCACATAACCCTTGTTTTTGTATAATATTATAACGCAAGTAATTTTCCATTCTCATGGCATCTTCACAATCCTAAAACGCCATTAGACAATCGAGTCTTGAGATATCTTTTCATTTGCTTGGTTCTTTTCCATTTTGATTGCTTCCTTCAATTCCTCTTCTGCCATATTGTACTTAGACTTGTTGGTTGCGGCATATTGCACTTAGATTTGTTAGCCTCTTTTTCCCCTTTGAACGTCCTATCCACCGAAGCAGTGCACATACTTAGTTCCAGCGCCTCGCAGGCGATGAGGTGCACTTCAAGGGTGCAAGGCTATATGTTCACTCATTTTCTTTTGTTTCTTGGCCTTATCTTTACCTGTTTTCTTTTTTCCTCTCCTTGGGAGCTAGAAAGTAAGCTGTCTGTGTATGGTAAGTGTGTTTGGGGGAACTAAGATGATAAATATGACATAACTTAAGGCTATTTTGGGTTTTGGTAGTTATATTGATGTCCAATCACCTTTTTAATGCATTTGTCTAACTTGTTTTTACAAAATATGCTTGGTGAAATGTAAATGAGTTTTATACATTTTTGCATTGAAGTGTGCCTCGCAACCGTGATGTGTGTGCCTCCGCCTCGCACCTTGCTCATTTGGACCTCATGCGCATTAGTGCACCTTGCCCCTTTTAAAACTGAGTAGTACATATCTAGTTTTGTTTTTCCCCCCTTTCTCTCTCACTTTTTCTTGCTCCCTTTAATTTACTGCCACCTCCTCGAGGGACTCCATTAAATTCCATTAAAGCAGTGTCCCTCCCCCCCTTCTCTTGCTTGGTTTCACACCTTTATTTCAAAGTGAATTTCTAGTATTCAACATACAGTTTATGAATTTCTAGTATTCTTTTTCCCTCTCCTTGTTTATGGATAGTTGTGCGATTACAGTTCTCTATTCACAGGCGATGTTGGTCTCATTTCATAAAAATTATTTTCCTCTAAAGTGATGCGCAAAAATTGAGTAGTGTGAATATTTACAGTTTTCAATTGAAAATGGTAATAAAAAGTTTTATTCCACTCTCAAGAAAGGAGGGCATGAATTGAATAAGGAATCACTCCCTCTAGAGAACTCCAACTAGGAAGAAGCTAGAGAGCGGACAACCAAGGGCCACTAGCCACCCCTCTAACTGTAAAAGATCAGGAAGCCCTTCAACTTAACTCAACTACGGAATCCCATACATAGGAAATGAAACCCCGATAAGATTATTCAGTGGATAGATATTTTTAAATCACATGTTCCAGTATAAATAACTATCCGCATCCTTAAACTAAAATCAGATGTAGCCATAATAATTGTATGACTCCTTCAAAATACTAGCATCTGAACAATGAATTGGGGCTAAAGTTTGCTCAAAGAAAAAGCAACGAAAGCATTTGCTCAAGAGAGAGATGTAAGAGGGGGCTAAAATTTTGAATGGCTGCGAATGAATTGGATGATGTTGACATCCAACTTAATTTTGGAACATCAGCTGTCAAACACTGAATGGGTGTTCTCTACCATGGGAACATTCTGCATTAGCTTAATTGTGCTACACAAAAATCAATTCCATCCTAGCAAGAACGCGCCCTTAGGAACCACATCAGTCATCATAATGACCCCATAATTAACATAGTTACAGACATGGAGACAAGCCCAAATAGACAAGCACATGTATTAACTGCTGAAACTACTATCACAAGAAAAAGGGGGGGCGGGGAAGGAAAAAGAAAAGAGAACATGAGACTCTGTATGTTACCCTCCCGTGCCCATGAGTCCACTCAAGACATTAGCATGTACTTGGGGATACCATATTAGGTAAAAGTCACACAAATACCTTAAAAAAGCTATAGTGTACACATGATATCTATCCACATTGGCACCTATGCCATTTTCCAAGTAATAATTGCCATTCGAATTGAATGCTCAGTAGCCTAGTCTATAAACAGCCTGAAACGGCATTAGCCCCCATCCCAGCAGACAAGCACATTGTATGCGACCCAAACAGAAGTCGATGGGATACATGAAATTCCAATATCAACACCAATTGGTTTGTACCTCCATAAGACTGCATGCATTTCAAAAGTCTTTGCTTTTTTTTTTTTTCATTATGCGGCTACATATCGTGACACTAGCTTCATAGTTCACATTTATATGAACCGAAACATTTGATCAACTCTCATGCATGAGAGGCAAATTAAAAGGAATATTGAACAGCATGCTTCAATAAAGAAGAATCATAATCTTTATATCAAATCCTTATCAAAAAAAATATATATATTTATATGAAATGATCGTTGCACGTGCATGGCCTACTCAAAAGTTTTAAGAGGGACTCCAAAACTGTTGCGAATAAAGAGATTCATGCCCCCCCCCCCCCCCGGGGAGGGGGAAAAACCACAGGCTACAAGTGCAATGAATCTTCCTTCTCCTATTCCTTCAAATGCGATAGGGAAAAGAATAAATAATTGCATTGGAGTATTGGACTATACAAGAAGTAAACTGCCTTAATTCCGGAGTGATTAATACTTCAACGTCTTACCTGAATACAGAAGCGAACTGTGTAAATTCCCTCCTCATTATATTCCGGAGTGATTATCACTTCAGAAATACGAGACACCTCAGCAAGCACAGCAACAGCACTTAAAAACCAGCAATCTCCCAATCGGCCCTGATTATGACAACTTGAGGCTCAAGGAAGTTGAGATATAGAAAACAAAACACGCATGAATAGGCATAGGATCAAACCTGACAAACATCAGAAGGATTAGTTGAACCAGAGAATAAGCATGGCCGAGTATCTACAGCAAATTCTTTCACCATGTCAATTGGCCTCATCCACTCAGAAACGACCTAAACGAACAGGCAACAATTAGCTCTAGAACTAAGAAGCAGGAAAAAACATTCAGCAATGAGCATCTCGGAGTCGCTGGCATTCACCTGCAACTTTGGAGAAGGTTTTTCGGGATCTACAAATAATGATTGGCTATTCGGAGGAAACTCCTGATCTGTAAATTGTCTCTCTCCTCGGGCAGCTAGGGCTTCTTTAATTGCCAATTCAACTGATAGCATCCGCTGATTGATTTCATGCTCTGTTTCCATTTTTGGTCTCCTCAATTTTCTAGAAAAAGAATCCATATCAAGAGCCACACTTTCACGATCCAACCTCCGTTTTCTTCCACTAGAATATTGTCCATCAAAATCTACATCATCCCTGTCATACAGATCCACATCTGCAGGATCACTATCCCAGTCATCAACCTACACAAGCACAAGCAACTTTTTCATTAGTGAAACAGTTCTCTCTTCCCCACAGCAAACAGAAACAGAAAGCACCTAGCACTGAAGAAAATACAAGTTAAAATCCTGTGAAACATACTCTTGATGGGGAATCATTCCACTGCCAATTATCTTCCAGATGATCAACCATATTATAGTCAGTGAATCCCACATTAGCATGAAGAGAAGCAACCTCATCTTCACTCAAGCACCTTCCCCACAGAAAAACATCCATCACATTCATCTTTGATTCAGCTCCTTCACTATCTGACCGACCGAATGTGTCTATGTCTGTAGGTGGCCGAATACCAATCCAAACTTCCGTTCCTAGCTCCCAAATTCCATTTGTTATTTGCAGAGGTAATCCATTCAGGTATCCATCAAAGCCACCATCAACAAAGCATGTCGCTTCACCCAAGTCAGCATCTATTGTCATAGTTACCATATGCCACCTTTGAAATCAAAAGAGAGACAAAAGTACAGTCAGTAGTCAATATATACTTGTAGGAAGAGCACAATGACAGAAACGTTCAAAATGCAGGCAAATAAGAAAACATACAGGCTGTCAGATACACATCATTCCTGACGAGTGACGAGCAAGGATAAAGAAATCCAACATACAAAGTCATATCGATGGTTTATAATCCAATCACCCAATCCAAAACTATACTCGTCTACTAAAGCAAGTCTATTGCTCAGGAATAACATGTTTATGTGTTTGGACATGATTGTGCCAAGATTATTGATCAAAATTGTGTTTGAACTTTTCTGGATTTGTATGTTTATTTTTATCTATAAAAAAAGAGGGAAAAAAAAAACCCACTCAATGTCCATCTAGGCTAAGAGAGATGACACCAACAGATGATTATGTGCATATACTTCTTAGACAATTGCCAAGAAAAATAATGTTTAGTTGGCTCTACACGCTCCTACACTTTGGTGAAGACAAAAGATTTAGAGGACATGATTGCTTTAGGGCAACAAGGAATGTACTAACAAACTAGGGGTTTAATCACGTGGGAAAAAAGAACCATGAACTCATTGATAATCATACTGTTCATTACAGTTTGCTTTCCAAACTACCTTACAGTTTGCCTTCCAAACGACCTTTGACTATATGTTTGACAATGAATGTCAATCTATGACTATATTCTCTTCTACTGATGATATGAACATGTACCATGATTGTTAGTTCAGAAATTCGCTTGTTGATTTGTGTGCATGATATGAGCATATCTACACGTGAATGCATTAAAGCCATCAGCTAATATGCAAAATATAACGAAGAGAATGGAATGAGTTATTCACCGCATTTTCACAGCAACATCACCAATTTTTTCATGTCCCAGGAACTAGACACAGATTGAGGGACGTTCAGAATTAGTGGCTAGGCTAGCAGCGTGGAAAAGTTAAGTTAGGTCATATTTTGTTTTTGGCATTTCTTGTCTTCAGCACATGCACATAAAAGCAGAAGTGTCTATTCCTTTCCTGCAAATATGTACTTTATTTTAAGTTTCTCTTGACTTTAGTTGTGTAAGAAATCACATGCATAGTTAGATATCCCAACTGGGCTTACAAAAAATAGGTTTGTAGATTCGATTACGCAACTTTATCAAGATTCAAGAAACGAGCTACAGGCTATCAGAGCCCATACAATTCATGAATTATTCAAATGGGCACTCACAAGTCACAATGAAGAAATGCTACAGACTACTTAGGTTGGGATGTGATGGAGGTCAATAAATCATACTATCCAAGTAGCAGACATCCTTGTTTCCTAGTCTTGGATCTATGACCTGGTATCACATTGCGTCACTAAAAGCTTAAACAAGCTTTTACATCTGCGATCGTCCCATTTGCTCCAAGAATCAGATTTTCCTTGTGTAATAGAACCACTATTGAGAATTGAAATCAACAAGACACGTGTTCAGATTCACGTAATGAAGTTTCATACATACATACCCACTAGCCGCCAGAGGTTTTTTTTTTTGTTTTTTTGTTTTTTGGGCCCAGGGGGAGGGGTTCAACTACTCTGTCCCATATGATGAGTAGCTCCAAGAGATTGGTAGACAAACCTTCCATCTGCAATACATGTTCCACTGATGCTCCACTCTTTAGTTACGGTTGTCTGCCTATCACCTTTAGTTATCAATCTAAGCCCAACTTGTCCTGCCTCAATCCCTTGCTCAGAACCTGCTATCAGGAGCTCCAAACAGAACCTTTTCTGGAATTCTGTACCTAAGAGGCAAACTGGCCCAGAATCTGGCTGAATCATCACTGCAACCGAAAAGGTAACTTTCTGACAATGGCATATACTTGGATCCAGTTGCCCACAATGCTTGCCACTTGCCCTTGGTTCATCGTCAAGAATGCAAACAGCACCCAGCATTCCAGTCTGTCAATCCCATTAAAGATTAAGTGGTCATGGATACAAAACCCCAACTTGTTCAAATAAAGTGAAAGTTGCATTATGAGACGTCACACAGAGTCCTATAGCATCAGACGGCTAGCAGTCTGCCAGGTAAAGGTATCTATACAAGACCGTGAGCCAATCATGGTGCAAACCTGAAAGAGGAATCCATGGGAAGACCCCAGCTGCATGCACCTGCAGCTTGGTAGCTTCTAACAGCATAATAAGCCTATGTGCAGAGTTCCAAAACTGAAACCCTTTTTTTAATATACAGAAAACTTCCAAATCCGAACTTATCCTCATATGCTGAATAATCCATAATGTACTATG
Source organism: Stenocereus thurberi (assembly GCA_002740465.1). Classification (NCBI taxonomy): domain Eukaryota; kingdom Viridiplantae; phylum Streptophyta; class Magnoliopsida; order Caryophyllales; family Cactaceae; genus Stenocereus; species Stenocereus thurberi. Next base: position 10,275 of record NCQT01121543.1, read on the forward strand.
ACGCTTTATCATCAGCCCCAACTTCTTCCTCAGCATGAAATAGTTCACAAAAGCAAGAACCAGATAATGAAAGAACAGAAATGATTACCTGAAGTGCCCTACGAGCCAATTGAGCTGCACGTATGCGATGTGCAATATTTGAAACCCTTTCCCGTGCAAAGGAATCATCAAGAACAGAGTCACCACCAATGGCGCGCACTGCCGCAGCCATGGCAGCTGCCTCCCTGTTTCCAGCATCAGGAATCGAAGATAGAAGCGACGCTTCTATTTCCTTCCATTTGCGCTCTTCCTTCTCCAACAGGGCTTTCCTTCTCTCTTTGCCACGCCCCTCTTCTTCACGTCTTTGCATGAATATTTCTTCTTCCATTTCCTTTTCTCTAATATAGCTATTTAAACAACAGCAGAGTCAGGCAAAAAGAATTAGCCATAAAAGTAAAAATATGGACAAATTAAAGATATACTTATCCACCTGTCTTGAATAAGTTCAAACTGTCTTCGGTCCTCTGGCATCCATTTTTTTATTTTCTTGGCACTTAAGTCTGAAAACCCTATACTATCAAGAAAAAGGCGCAGGCGGACTTCATCCTGCCACAGCAGAAGTCAATTTCAGAAAAAGGCGCAGGCACACTTCATCCTGCTACAGACGGAAAATAAATTATGGTAATTTGAAAGAGAAATATAGTCCACTACCTGGACTCGCTCGGCCTTTGCAGTCAGACCAAGCAAAAGTAGTAGATAACCACCAAACTTATCCCACATGCACACCCACTCCGTATCAATTGCCTCTTCTAGAGCCAAGATACGAGCATGAGCACACAACTCCCTCCGATGACCCATATCACCAGCAGATTCATGCTGCAAATTCAGACACCTTCTGAATCTAGCTAAATATGAACCTGCTGCTAGCTCTTCATTTCTTAAGCGATCTCTTAATTTCAAGACATCTGCTCTTGGGAGCACAAAATTCCCTGCCCTATCACGCATAATGGTAGGATCACCAACTAAAAGTGCAGCAGAACTAGCAGACCTTTGTGGAGCTGAATAAGTTCCAGAAATAGCATTTCTGGTCTGCAGAACCAGTGTGAAAATGTCAGGAATGGCACAAACATTTGAACTTTTCTTGCACTGATATTCCTTTTTCTAAATATAATAAGACTAGGAATATACATGGCTTGATGAAAACCCAAAAAACAACCACTTATCAACACATGGTGTGAAAAGAACAAAGGGAGACAGTCACAGCAAACTCTATTCATCAATGAAACCTAATGTGCAGCATAATGTCATTCAAAACGACTAATATTCATTAGCCACAGACAAAACAAGCTCACACAAACATTACAACTGTACAACACGAATAACAGTCTAAGATTCTCAAGAGCCTTTTATTTTTCTCCCTTTTTAGCGGCCAAAGGGGTTAGCCCTAGACATGAAGATTCTTTTTCCACCAAAAAATTCAATTTGGACAATTTTTTCCGCTTTATTAAAGTGGACTCGAGTAAAATGAATCATAATTCTTTTGCACTGGAGCTGTCTGCAGTCAATGCTTTTAAGATACAGCATCCAACAAATATAGCCTCTCTACCAAGGAAGCAAAATGTGGTTTTGCTAGCGATTGTGGTTTTAGTCGCAGTATGACAAAATCACTCTAATGCGGCAACCACATTGCATATTGCAGTTGCCAAATGCAATCCTTTCAACTTCAAAACCTTTCCGATGTGGCCATTTTGTCTCAGAATGGCCACATATTGACTCTATAAAACTTGGAGGTAAGAATGTGTACATCAACCCCCCCCTCAAAAAACACACAAAAACACACACACTCCCTACATAGGCATGTCCCTAAGGTGTTGATTTCATTAGACTTGCCTTTTTTTTTTGGGGGGGGGGGGGTATGGGTAAGACAAAAAGGATAGTCACATGGCCAATACCAATGCGATATACAAAATTTGAAATTCCATTGCATTTGAGTTTTTAGACACCCCTAGAAGGTCTAAAAACAGCAAGCAAGTGAAGCAACACACTACTGCTTCAAGCACATCACTTCCCGAAAACTATGATTATTCCAATCCTTTTTACTGGGTACTTCCACAAATTTTTTTTATGTCAAAGGTTACATTACCAGTACAGCTTGATAGATCTTCTGTATCTATGTTCACAACACAGACATGGTACCAAATGACGCCATTCCAAGACAAAACCGCTACATTTGAAAGGCTTTGAAGAACGGCACGCCTACACAGCAACCACAATATGCTACACAATTGCCACACTAGAGGCATTACACAATAGAGCAAGTGTTACCACTATAGCAAATGAAGCTGCATTTTGAATCCTTGACATTATGTCTTAACACCTTCTAGAAGGTAATATGCCACTGATCCTACGGAAAGTAGGTATTGTGCATGTACAAATATTATCACATTGTCATTAAAGATTTCAGCAGAATCACATAATCCCCATCCCTGACTTCCTTAATAGCATAAGCTTCACAAAAAAATTCCACAAACAATAGCATAGTCAGGTGAATCATTAAAGACTGTATTGGGGTATTAACAATTTAACGCTGCAAATTTCAGCCAACACCGCACTTGGCATTTGCGTCAAACTTTGATGTATAACACAACCGAGTTTTTGAAAGCAGAATTTCCCTAAAATTATCACCAGGTTCAAAGACTTTCATTCAGGAGCAATTTAGTATTTTGCAGGACCAGTTCTAAGCCACGCAATGTATTTCTAGAACATAATATAGACATTCTAAGATGGCAGGAGTGCAGGATACAAATTCGAAAACAAAACTCCACGTGTTTCTCGTCTGAGGAACAATGAGGAGTCACCGACTCAAAGGAAAATTTAGGGGCGATGTCGCCTCTCTTTTTCAATGTTTTAACCACTAGCATATATCACATTACACAACTTTTCTACACATAGCATGAGTGTGACTTCACCTAAGGAGATCAGAAAACGTGCTTGACCTGAAAGATAGTAGAACCCGGATAACCAAGAATGATCCACTCCAAAGCTTCAACAGATAAAATACCCACAGAACATGTTCAAGCAACGAGGCATAAAACAATGACAGATGCCAAAAGGGGTCCAACACAATATTCTACAGAGCATATTAAAACGTGGCAACATGAGAACCTTCTGAAGATTCAGTTTACTCTCATACACACCTTAGTGGCAGACCGAGCGATTGCCTGAACAATAGTTTCCTTGCTGAGGAAATGCACAGCATCTTCCAGCATCTGCTCGCAAAGAATTTCCAGAGACTGATAAGCATACAAACCGACAGATGATCCAATAGATACTTAAATGAAGATATTGAAATCATATGCCATGCCTCAAGAGTTAAGCAGGGGCGAGAGACAGCAAATCCAAAGGCAACAACAAGGGTTATTGCAGAGACCGCAGCACCAGCAAATGGCGGATAGATATTCAAACTAGCAACAACACCCCATCCTTCTGTTGCCAGAGCAATGCCATAAAGCATAAGGAAGGCACCACTGCCAAGGAAATAAAAGGAAACTTAGCAGGTGCAACGAACAAAAAATCACACAATGAGCTCCATGTATTTCAGGCACTACGTAACATCAAGAGGGAGACAACCAACCTAACGTTTTTTCCACAATCTGCATGAGCATCATACACATACACAGGAAGCACTCGTGGAGAATAGACAACTATGGGAGGCGAAAGGAGAACCTGGAGACACGATAAAAGATGGAAAGTGAAACACAAAACCACCAGCAGAGAAGAAAAATGCAGGATGGGGCTCAAGAGAAGAGAAAGGGAGAGGAAAACACTAGGCAGGGACAGCTTTGAAACCTGAATCGTAAAAGGCAATGAGACTTACAGTCAATGCTCTGCCAGCGAGGATGAATAAGAATGAAAAGTAGCCAACTGAAGCCCCTACAAAGGGCTTGTCTGAAAAATTAACAAACAAATAAAACCTTACAATCAGATAACAAAAGTCATATCACAGAGTGTATAAAGCTGCTACCAAAATCTGTAGACTTCACCTTCAAACCGTCCAACCAGAAATGCTGCCACAGCCAAGAGAAAAGCAAGGAAACAAACAAAGAACATCTGTGCCCTGGTTAAGTAGAAATTGTTTGAAGCCCAATGGTGGATGGCACCAATAGCCAGCACAATCAACAGAAGAACCAAAAGAAATGCCACCCCTATCTGTGAAACAGCGCAGCGAATGTGAGTCAATCAATTATGTTGAAGCTAAAAACTAATTTCTTCCATCTCTCCTCTTGCTTGTTTTCTCTTTCTTGGAAAGGGTGGCACTATAAGAAGAATGCAACTTACAGTCCATGGTTTGATTATAACTATGACAGCCGATATAGCACAAAGCAAAAGAAGAAGACCAGCAGCAATGAACACATAAACTCCACGAGATAGTTTCCATTCATCATCTTTCCTAAAAGATGACAAACCAATATCAACACATTTTCTAGTAACTCCATAAGTCTCAAGAAAGTCAATGATGTTGACTCACACTCACCATTTATGCAGGCCAGTACACAGGGATAAAAACGCAGGGATACACAGCATAGGAAGCAAAGCAGCAAGAAAATCACCGTCTCTCGGGATGTGATCAACCCTAGAACTCACTATTTCCAAAAACGAAATGCCACAGAAAGCCACGAGGATAACTGCACCAGATGGCAAGAAATTAAAACAAAGAATATCACAATTCTGGACCAAAAATAGAATGCTAACCAACAGCAAGTACATTATTAAAAGGCCAAGAGTAGAAGGCAACTTACGGGCAAACAAAACCAAACATATTGCTGAAGAAGCAGAAAATCGATATGTTGAGAACCAGGATATGACCGGAAGCATACCAGTGACCGTTAATGCAATTGCAGAAGTCATTGCCCAGCCAATATACACAGAGGACGCATAAGCAGATGTATAGGCTTTCTCATCACCATTCCATCCCTTGTAAGACAATTCCTCTAATGGTGTATAAGAGACAATGACACCGAGAGATACCAGAGATAACACAAATACAACTATGCAGACACGAAATATGATACCCTGAAAAAAGCCACAACAAAATGTTGAATACCAAATCAGAACCGAGTCGACCGGATCATCTAGAGTTTTCCACAGGAAGATAGAGTCCATAAATCACAGAAGATCTAAAAAGTAGAAACACAAAGAAAATAACTGCAGGAAGGAGGGGAATAGTGAATTGCAAGCTCAAGTTTGACAATGGATTTCACCATACAAAATAGATTTCCACTGAGTCTAAGTCTACAATGAACAGTATCTAGTCTAAAACATGCCAAAGATTCCTCCATCAAATCATCTGCTAATCGTCATCCTTCTGTATCTAACAAAATCAGACTCCATCTCGGAATACAACAGTGAGTAAGAATAAAGAAGCAGATGAACACAAAAATTAAAAGAAATAAAGTTTTCTGAAATAGCCGGGAAAAAGCTTGTTAGCAGTAGACAACAAAGAAAATACTTCCACCATGGTAAATGTCAAATAACAGCCAGGGATTCTGGTGAATAAAAGAAAGTGTTCAAAAAGAAGATCTAGAATCGATAATAAGCGACATTTAGCAGCTTTTACAAGTCAATTTGCATTTCATAGATATCGAAATTAAACTGTCAGAACGCTTGGAAGTAGTGAGCACTTTAGTGCATACATCACCATTCTTATGATTCTCTTTTGGGCACCTTTTCAGTTCAAATCAGTTCGCAAAAACTATTATTGACAGGCTATCATAAAAAAGTTTGATAGATGCCAATCTTAATTTCAACCAAGAGAAGGATCCTTCTCTTCCACAGGTTTTTCTTTGTCCCCCTCTCTGTTGACCATACCAACAATGTCCCTTGTAAATTGGCCGGAGACACTACTTGAGAGCTTTAATCAGGGCAACTAAGGTGAGGTTTGTTCCTAAATTCTTAATATTAGACCTCTTTGTGTCCAAAATTCAAATGAAGCTCTTCAGTCAAAGTGCCCATAGAGGTCTTCTAATGAAAAAGGAAACTAACCAAGGTGAAGAAAAGATTAAACAAACAAAAAAAAAAGAATCAAAGAAATAAGTCTAACAGCGAATAATTTTGGAATTATTTTTATATTTGGAATGTTCATGCGATCCTTTTTTTTATGAGTACATGCTCATGTGATCTTATAATTTATGGCAGATTTGAAAATCATTTTTAAGAATACTTTAAGATGTCAAATTAAAAAGTATTTCAAGAAAATTTAGACCATTTTGATAAGATTTTCCACTCTATTAGATTGTTTTACATAATTTACCATATAATTCGAGTACTAAAAAGATTACTAACCAAGTTACGCAAGGACCCAGCTAGGAATTTGTTGATTTGCATAGCTCAACAAAGTTGTCACATTTGCTAGGAAATAAAAAGGAGAAAGGGTTAATTTGCTAGTAGCAACTACTTGGCAGTCCTTAGACAAACTGAACTGTGTGACAGGAAAGGACGCAGCTTCATGGGGAGAAGCTGCATTTTCTTTGGAGTTGGAAGTACTCATTGATGTTTTTTGTATGATTCAAACCAAGTGCTTTGGTACAAATGGCCACAGTCCTCTTCAGTGGATAAAATCAAGCAAGACTCATTTGCCTGAGGATAAAAAGGGCCATTCCTTTTGCATACGGATGATCCCCCCCACCCCCTCTTTTGGTATTCTTCTGTAACTTTTTAGGATTTTGAGGGTGATGAAACCCTAAGCCATCTAATTAGCGTCAAATAGATTTAAAATCTCTTACTTTTTTTTAAGTGACAGGACTCTGCTTCTACCTAGGTTTGATAACTATATCTTTTGTTACATTGTTTGTGGATATCCTGTATCAAGGTTTTCATTAAGCGGTGGGATGTGCTGTGGATGCTTACTCTATGTCCTCGTCAATCATCTCTACAAACAATAACTCATGCTTTCAACTAAATACGCAAAAAAACTTT
>NCQT01121618.1:14529-32239 GCA_002740465.1 Stenocereus thurberi
GAAGCTGGGTGCGTCGCGTCTGACGCTGGAGGTGAGTGGAAAGACTAGTGGAGATTGCAGAGGCTATGAGCATGCTGCTTGGAGAGCGGTGTCGGTGGTGGAATCCGAGACAGTGAGATGCTCATCAGAGGTCAGCAAGGGGGTGGATGCATAAGTGGGCCAGATGAAGCTCCGAGCGCTTCATTGAATGGGATCAGTTTTGGCAATGGTTTTTCAGGGTTGGGAAGTAGTGGAGGTGGATTTTAGGTTATTGGTTTTGGGTTCCATGGTGGCGCTCTTAGAGAGATAACAATAGAGGTGGTGGAGGAAGGTAGGTGGTAGAAGATGACTTTATATGTGAGAATTGAGTTCTTGAATCAGCGAATTAAGGTTAGGATGAGATGTGGTGTGGAAATTTTGGAAAGATTAGGGCAAGAATATGGTGAATTTAGGAAAAATCTTTCTGAGATTTTTGGTGTGTTGAAGAGGGAGAGCAGAGAGGGGATTTTGGGGTAAGGCGGCTGAAGGGAGGAGACTGAGAGTAAAGAGGAAATAGAAAGGTAGGAGAGAGAACGTAGGTTGAATCGTGTTGGTAGTTTGACAGGACAGAAATTATAGATTAGTTTTCTCCTGTCGAACTTGCTCAATTTATTTTATGCTAGATTCATGTTAGGGCATTGAAATTAATCTTCAAGCCGCAATAACTGAATCTAGTTACACTTAAGGGCGTACCTGATTCATATTTATGTTGACTTGTGATTATCATGAATTTCATTGCCCGTTCCCAAGTCAAGTGTGCCTGTAGTATACCCTATGAACTAAGTAAGTCATAAGAGAGGGCTCCCCCTCAATTCATGCACCTATGTTTATCATTCTAAGTTTATGATGAATAAAATTAAATCAATCCTTACTTAGAGGTTTAGTAAAAATATCAACTAATTGATAATCCGTAGGCACAAATTCCAAAGTGACATCACCTTTTTCAACATGATCACAAATAAATTGATAACGTACCTCAATGTGTTTAGTACGTGAGTATTGCACAGGAGTTTTAGTGATATTGATGGCACTTTTATTATCACACCTAATAGGAACCTCTTCGAGATCAATTCCTAAGTCTCGTAATTGCTGCTTTATCCAAAGTAGTTGTGCACAGCATCCACCAGCAGCAATGCATTCTGCTTCTACTGTTGAAAGGGCGATAGAATTTTGCTTCTTGGAGTGCCAAGAGACTAAGTTTGGACCAAGAAATTGACATGTACCTGATGTACGTTTTTTATCAACCTTGTAACTTGTATAATGTACGTCAGTGTATCCATCTAAAGAGAAGTATCCCTCTCAAGGGTACCATAGTCCTAAATTTTTCGTCCCAACTAGGTATCTAAAAATTCATTTCATGTATGTGAGATGGTATTCTTTAGGGGAGGCTGTTAGGCGATAAATTATCGTATTTTACGTGCCTTTTTCACTCACTTGTAGCTCATATAATAACTTAATTTTTAGGATTTTTACCTGTTTTATTTATGTTTTATAGGAAACAATTTTAAAATGAGCAAACATCGCAAAAAGGAGCAAAGACCAGACAAAGAAAAGAAAAATAGCAAAAACAGACAAGAAGGAACAGTAGGGGGCGAACCACCATGCCAGAGAAGTGGCACAGTGGAACCGTGCCACGTGGCATGGTCGTGCCACCCTGGCACGGTGGGGCCATGCCACTTAGCACCGGCGTGCCCCCCAAGCCGTTGGTCAGTCGCGCAATTGTGTATTTAAACCCCTTTTCGGCGTTTTTTCTCGAGGGTCGCTCGGGTTCTCTCTGGCGATTTTTAGGCTAGGTTTTAGGTTAGTTTATCAAATAAAACCTCAATAGGAGGATTAGATTAGGATTCAGGATTGTATTCTTGAATTCAACCTTTGGATTTCTTGTCCCTTCTATCAATCAAATCTAAGTTTTCTTCCCTTTTCTCTCTTTGGTTCATATGTTGTTCTTGTGTATGTTTTGCTAGTTTAATTCTTGTATTTGTTTTGTTTAGTTTAAATGTTTAGTTCTCATTGTTAATTCATATTTGTTTCATTGTTTAGATTTGATTTATTTCATTCTCTTTCTTCGCCTGTTCAAATTCATGTTCTTGTTTGTTAGTTTAGGTTTTCATGTGTTTGTGATGTTTAGTTGTTAATTTGTATTGGATTGTATTGTGGCTAGCCCTTGATCACTGATTAACCTTGTTTAGGCCCTAACCCTGCCTTCTTTATGCCTAGAATTTAGAGTTCTCTTTCACGCCCGCCAAGTGTTCAACGAAATGCTTGAAAGAGCTTTTATTCGTGTTTTGGAGCAATTGATCTATGCTGAGAGGTGAAGCCAATTGCATTGCGTGAGTAGAAAGAATAGTTGGGATTGGGACATGAAAATAGTCTTGTGGCTAGCTAGGTCAAGGTTGTCATTCTTGTAGTTTAATTGAACCAATCCCATGAAAATAGGAGGTTAGAACAATTAGACTAGCTCAAGACCCTTGAGAGAGCGCTTGGGTGGTTTCAATGATGTAACTGACCATCTCTGAATACTAGCGTAACTTGGAAAGGTGAGGGCTTGACTTGATCACTTGGTTTATCTTAGGTCTAATTATAGTCCTTTTGTTTTCGCTTTAGTAGTTTAGTTCTATTTTCTATCCCCTTCGATTTTGCCTAGCCGGAGACGCTTTAGTTAGTTTTGGTGGTTGGAAATACAACTCTCTACGAACGACACCCTAAGTACTCAACGATACACCTTGCACTTGGGGTATATGAATATTAAAACTCTATTTTTTCCCTAACAAGTTTTTGGCGCTGTTGTCGGGAAGTTAGCACTTTCCAATATTAGAGCTTACTTGGGCATTCGAGACTGGGCTTTTATTTTGAAAACAAAAAAATTGAAAATTGAAACAAAAAAATGTCCTTTTTTTACTTTTCTCAATATGAGCATGAATTGGTTTGGAGATACTATGATAGATTACATGCTTTTCTTGCTTGTTGTGATTTTTATTTGGAAAAGTAGGAAATTTTGAATACAGTTTATGAGGGTGTGAATTGTGAGACCCGTATTCTTTTAGAGTATTGGGATTTTTGTACTAAAAATGTTGATGAAGCTTGGGATTTTCTTGATTGGTTGGCTCGGGATACTTATGAATATGAGATTAGTTACACTAATTCATACNCCACACCCCCCTTGCAACCCTGATTATGCTCCTCCTGTGTGTGAAATTTGCTATTGTTCTGATCATGCCAGTAATTCTTATCCCTATTATATTTCTGATGTAGGCTTTGCTAGACTTAGCTATATGATAGAGACAATGAATGAGGAACAAATTGAGTTTGCTAATAAAATACAACAGTATGACCTATCACCTGAGACTGACCTTAGTTCTAGTTTTTCTAGACTTGATGTCAATATGTGTGATGATGGTGCGTCTTTCCCTCTTCTAGAGTCTGGACTAGGGGAAATCATTGACCCTCCCTTGGCTACTTTACCTATTGTTGCTCCATCCTCGCCTAGTCCTTTTGGGAACAACACTGCGCTCATCATGGCTTTTTCTGATGCACCTTCCCCTTTAACTCAGTCGATGGAGTTTGAGGTAGGTGAGACCTTTGGTGTTAGCGCTAATGTTGATGAGGATGATACTTGGTCTGAGTCAGGCGATATTTCTATTGAGGTGCATGATTTTCATAAGACTCCCATAGGGACTTCATGCGTGGATGTTGTGGTTGCAGGGCCAACTAGTCCTGATTTTATTAATAATATATCCACCAACTTTCTCGATACATTCCATGCTTCTTCTTCATGTTCACCACCCTCCCCTTCCCCTGCGTGTTGTGATGTGTTACTTATTGATTCTCATGTGATACTTGAGGGGAATGAGGTTGATAGTTCGGAGACTCTAGGTACCTTTAGAGGGCATAACCCCTCCCTTGATCCTTACAATCTGCACCTAGAGCATTTACCTGGAAAAATCATGTTGATTATTACCTTTGACTATTCTACTGATTTTTTTCGATGCATTTGATAAGTTTAGGAGAGCACTTATTATTATGTGTATATTTATATTTGTGTGCTCTTATTTACACTCATCTGAGTTGCATGCTCAAGTGTTCAATAAGCTCTCGCGAGCTTTGACGGCATCCGAATTGGTAGCTTGGGTCTTGAGAGACAAGGAGTGGCTAATGATCCTTAAGCCACTGCGGCATAGTTTGATTACAATCAGTACCCAACCTGGTGTAATCATTTCGACCCTTTTTCTTTCTTTTTATTTTCTTTATTTTCTTTTGTTTAGTTGTGGATATTAGGATTGTGTTTTTGTTGGTGATCATCTTGAGGTGAAATTTGGGATGTTGTTGAGCCATTGATGGCTATGATCACCATTTTTGTATTTTTGCACACATTTGTGTTTTGTGATTGGTGGCGTTGACGGATTGGTATATTTTTATTTTTGGTGGTTGGTTTTGTATATATGTGTGGTTCTGTTTTTGATTTGGTGAGTGTTTTTGGGAGAGTGTGCTAGCTTGTGTATATATGTGCAGGTTTAGTGTTCTTGTGTGTGTTTGTTTTGTTTTGAATGTCTTGTGTGTGATTTGTTTTCTTTGTTCTTATGTGTTTTGTAGTTGGAGATGACTCTCAGCTCCCAATGAGGACATTTTGAGATTTAGGTATAGGGGTGGGGTCATTTACCCTTGTATCCTTATTTTTGTGTAAATTTTTCTTTTTTTTGTGCTAATTTTTTCAATCTTTCCTTTTCTTTGCATAGTTTTTCTTTTTGGCTTTTGGGGTTTGGTACTATTTGATCAGCTTTGATCCCTGATACCTTGGCTATTAGTGCATATATAAGTATGATGTGCATGATGGATTTTTGTCCTAAGCTTGTCATTCTAGGCCTCGGTTCTAACCCTAATAGACCATTGTAATTTTACAATTCAATCTTGATTCATATATCATCATTATCTTAGGATCTAAATCTTCTTTTGTTTGACTCTCGCACTTGCATTTGTGCATCACTACTTTTGTCTTCATTTCAAAATTACAAGGGTGAAGGATTTCTTAAAAGAAAAATAAGGAAGAAAATCTGAAAATATCCCTTTGAGGCATGTGCCATTGGGAATGAAAAAAAAGGAGTTTGAGAGTTGAGAATGAAAAGTATCCCTTTGAGGCATGCGCTACTGGGTGCTACCCTTTGAGGCAATACTGCAAGTGGGAATGCTTACTTCCCATGTCAATAAGTTAATAATGTAGTTGATGTCAGTTAAGTGGATTGAGTTAATTCTGGTAAGCCAAAGTCCTAGGATGATGATACACTTGCACACCAGGCACTAGGATGGATTCAATGTTCTCATGCGTAGTGGCGTAAAAAGCTGATGTTTGGATGCCATTGTTTGGGATGAAGAGTTCTAAAATGCATACAATGCGTGTGTATAGACTGATACTTGAGTTACAAGGGGGTTTTGATTGATCCCATTATGTACAGTTTGCCCCGATGTATATTTTGTGTTTTTTCACTTTTATTTTTCGATTTTTGTGTCTCTTTCTTTGTTTTCCTTTTTAAGATTCTGTGAGTATATCTTCTGCAAATCCNNATGAGACCTTACTCGTCCAGTAGGGGGAACCAAGGGGTTTAAAGGGCTTGTTGTATATGCTAAATGCAACCATGATTCCTATGAAAATGAGTTAGGTTCTTAAGTTAGTTTTTCTTTGGTTTTTCTTGAGAACGAGCAAAAGATAAGTGTGGGGGTATTTGTTAGGCGATAAATTGTCGTATTTTACGTGCCTCTTTCACCCACTTTTAATTCGTATAATAACTTAATCTTTAGGATTTTTACTTATTTTATTTATATTTTGTAGGAAATAACTTCAAATCGAGCAAACATCGTAAAAAGGAGCGAACACGGGACAAAGCGAAGAAAAACAGTAAAAACAGGCAAGAAGGAGTAGCAGGGGGCCAAACCACCACGCCACAGAAGTGGCACGGTCGTGCCCCCTAAGCTGTTGGTCGGCCACGCGATTGTCTATTTAAACCCCTTTTCAGCGTTTTTGCTCGGGGGTTGCTCGGGGTTCTCTCTTGCCGTTTTTAGGCTAGGTTTTAGGTTAGTTTATCAAATAAAACCTCAATAGGAGGATTAGATTAGAATTGAGGATTGTAATCTTGAATTCAATCTTTGGATTTCAAGTCCTTTCTATCAATCAAGTCTAAGTTTTCTTACCTTTTCTCTCTTTAGTTCATATGTTGTTCTTATTTATGTTCTGCTGGTTTAATTCTTGTACTTGTTTTGTTTAGTTTAAATTTTTAGTTGTCATTGTTAATTCATGTTTATTTAGTTGTTTAGATTTGATTTATTCCATTCTCTTTCTTCTCTTATTCAAGTTCATGTTCTTGTTTGCTAGTTTAGGTTTTCATGTGTTTGTGATGTTTAGCGGTTAATTTGTGTTGGATTGGATTTTGGCTAGCCCTTGATGGCTGATTAACCTTGTTTAGGCCCCAACCTTAACTTATTTATGTCTAGAATTTAGAGTTTTCTTTCACGCCCGCCAAGTGTTTGATGAAATGCTTTCAAGAGTTTTCATCCATGTTTTGATGCAATTGACTTACGCTGAGAGGTGAGGCCGATTATCTATTGTGAGTAGAAAGAATAGTTGGGATTGGGACATGAAAATAGTCTCATTGCTGGCTAGGTCAAGGGTTGTCAATCTTGTAGTTTAATTGAATTAATCCCATAAAAATAGGAGGTTAGAACAATTAGACTAGCTCATGACCCTTGAGAGAGGGCTTGGGTGGTTTTAATGATGCAACCGACTACCTCTGAATACTACCGTAACTTGGGAAGGTGAGGGATTGACTTGATCACTTGGTTTATCTTAGGTCTAATCATAGTCCTTTTGTTTTCGCTTTAGTAGTTTAGTTATGTTTTCTATCCCCTCCGATTTTGCCTGGCTCGAGACACTTTAGTTAGTTTTGGTAGTTGGAAATACAACTCCCTGCGGACGACACCCCTAGGGATGGGCATGGAGCGGGTTCGGGGTGGGTTGACCTATACTCGTACCCATACCCATTTTCAAAAGTCATACCCATATCCATACCCATACCCATCATGTTTTGGATTGTTGTACCCATACCCATACCCATACCCATCGGGTTTATCGGGTTTTTGGGTTTTATTAGGGTATATATAGAGTGTGCAAAGTGTCGCCCATATTCAACCCATATTTGCATACACGGTATATTTGATTAGCAATTTCAAACGACGCTCCTAAAATTCATGTCGGATAAACTTAAGGAAGTTAAAACTATAAAAAAATTTAATTTTTCATTTCTACGTAAATAAACACTATACACTTAGAGCTTCATGCCAAACACTTATTTTTGAATTTTATCGTATTTTGGCCGCCTTTTATTTGCATATCGGGTATACAATCAGGTACAGGTTTTAAGGATCCATACCCATACCCATACCCATTTTCAAACGCAATACCCATACTCGCCCCATACCCATTTTTTTATAAGTTTTCGTACCCGCTATAAATGGGGTGGATTCAGGGCGGGTTTTTCGGGTTCGGGTGCAACTCCCATCCCTAGACACCCTAGGTACTCAATGATACACCTTGCACTTGGGGTTTATAAANNTTAAAACTCTGTTTTTCCTTAANAGAGACCTGAAATGTAGCACATAGGTATACACAAAACATGATGTCAAGTTAGCTAGCAGTAAGATAAAGTAATGATTCAATCATGCCTCGATAGATTTTCTCACTGACAAGTTTACCCTCTCTGTGAAGAGTTAGCTTTTCATTAGTAGCCATTGGTGTCTTGGCATGTTTAGCTTGATTCATTTTGTATTTCTTCAAAAGTTCATTGACATATTTTATTTGATTAATAAAAATACTATCATTACTTTGTTAGTCTGGAGTACTAAGAAAAATGTTAGTTCTCCCATCATGCTCATTTCAAACTCTTTGCTCATAAGATTAGAAAATCCCTCACATAAAAAGTTATTTGTAGTGCCGAATAGTATATCATCAACATAGATTTGAATAATTAAAAAATCATGCCCTTTTGTTTTAGTGAACAAGGTTTTACCAATGGGTCCTCTTTAAAATTATGATCCAAAAGAAATTTGCTTAGTCGCTCATACCAAGCTCTAGGTGGCTTGCTTTAGGCCATAAAAGGATTTTTGAAGTTTGTAAACATGAGCAGGAAAATTAGAATTTTCAAAACCAGGAGGTTGTTCTACATAGACCTCTTCTTGTAGATATCCATTTAGAAAAGCAAATTTTACATCCATTTGATAAAGTTTGATGTTCATATGTGATGCAAATGCTAGAAGTATACAAATGGCTTCTAATCTCGCTATCGAGGCAAATGTTTCGTCAAAATCGATGCCTTCTTCTTGATTATAGCCTTTAGCCACTAGTTGAGTTTTATTTCTTATGACATTTCCAGTTTCATCCCATTTGTTTCTGAAGACCCATTTTGTGCCTATTACAAGATGATTTATTGGTGGTGTTGTATTGTCCATACTTGGTTTCGTTCAAATTGGTTTAATTCCTCTTGCATAGCATTTATCCAATTTGAATCGTTAAGTGCTTCTAGGTGGTTTCTTGGTTCTATGTGGGACACAATGCAAAGAACGCACAAAAATTATGCAGAGATAAGCGGGTCCTTATACCTGTAGATATATCTGTCAATAGGTTATCTATTGGATAGGATGATTTATACTTGAAATGTTTCTTTGTTACCTCTTATTGTGATGTATTAGGTAGGAAAATCTCTTCATTTGTGGGTTCCTCTTCTTCCTGAGGAGGGGAGTCTTCTTGCAATTCTTATCGTTGCCCATGAGCAGGATTTGCTTCTTTTGCTGCATCTTCTTCATCGTCACCGTGCTCGTTAAATTGCAGATTCTGGGCTATAGATCCACTTAAAACACCGTCATTAGATTCATCAAAAATCACATGAATGCTTTCCTCAATAGTTTTAGTGCATTTGTTAATAAATTCTATATGCTTTAGTATGCGTAGAGTATACCACAAGTATTCCTTCATCACTTCTAGCATCAAATTTTCCTAGGTTAATTTTTCACTATTAAGTACATAGCACTTGCATCCAAAAGGTGTAAAATATAAGATGTTCAGACGTTTGCCCTTAAATATTTTATAAGGTGTTCTTTTTAGGATTGGTCAGATTAAGAACCAATTCAGAACATAATTGGCAGTATTTACTGCTTCGGCCCAAAAGTTTTGTGAGACATTACTTTCGCACATCATCGTATGGGCCATATCTTCTAAAGTACGATTTTTTCTTTCTACTACACTATTTTGTTGAGGTGTACGTTGTGCTGAAAAATTGTGAGCAATTTCATAGTTATTACGAAATTCTGTAAATTCTTTTTGATCAAATTTTCTACCGTGATCACTTCTTATAAATACGATTTGTGAGTTTTTACAAACTTGTAATTGTTTGCAGAGTTTTGCAAATTCTTTAAAAGCTTCATTCTTATCTTTTAGAAAGGAAACTCATGTGAATCTAGAATAACTACAATTACAAGAATATGGTTACTGTGTCCTATACTTTGTATAGGTATTGGTCCACATATGTCCATATGAAATAATTCTAATGGTCTAGATGTGCTAATATTATTTTTTGACTTAAAAGAACTACGTACTTGTTTTCCTTTAGCACAAGCATCGCATATGTGATCATATCCAAAATTGCATGAAGGGAGTTCTTGTAATTTCTTAATTGTATGCATGCTTGCGTGACCCTGTCTTCGATGCCATAGCCATTTTTCCTCATTGTGTGGCGCTTTAAAACATGAAAAATTATGTGAAGGAACATTATTAATGTCTATAGCATAAACATTATCTGTTCTGGGTCCGTAAAGAGAAATTTTCTCAGATTTCTTGTTTTCAACGGTGCAATGAGTTGAGTCAAAGGTTACCAGGTTTCCTTTGTCGCATAATTGAGATACGCTTAATGAGTTAAATTTTAATCCGTCAACTAGATAGACATTATCAATGGAATTGGAGGGATCTTTACCAACTTTTCCAACGCCGATTATTTTACCTATACTTTTGTTGCCAAAGGTGACACTTCCATGTCCTTTTTTTTATCTCAGTAAAGAAGGAAGCATTATCGCTCATATGCCTTGAACATCCACTATCGAGATACCACAAGCCTTGTCCAGATTTCAAAAAATCAACCCGTCCTTCTACTTTTGGCATTAAATCTAGATTCAAAGTTATAAGCCACTATATTAGGAGGTCTTGCTCCTTTAAGGACCCATATTTGAATGATCGTTGAAGAGGGTTTCTAAGTGGGCACAAATAGGCAATATGACCATCTTTTGAACAATAGTTGCATGTTTTGACATTCATTTCATATAAAGTGGTCTTTACAAAGAAATTCTTGTAATTTTTCTTTTTGTTGAAGTGCTAAGTAGTCTGTCCAAATTTTCTTGTCCCTGAGTGAATTTAAGGATTGTTTTGTGTTTAGCATCACACTTGGTTAATAATTCCACATTTTTGGTTTCTAGATCTTTAACTTTTCCATGAAGTTCATTATTCAATTCTTCAAGGCCTAAACTTCTCTGGCTTAGTTCTCGTACCTTTTTCTTAAGGTCTTTATACTTAGACATATATTTTTGTTCTAGATTCACAAAGCTAATTAAGGCATCAATTAGTTCATCTTTAGAACATTCATACAGTGCTGATATATCTACCTCATTAGTACTTTCGTATTCAGATTGTTCATCATTTTGTATATCCTTAGCCATGAGGCAGGTATTGGTAGTGTGTTCTTCGTCGCTTTCACTATCGCTTGTCTCACTATCGCTCCAGGCGGCGATCATAGCTCTCTTGTTTTCTTTCTTCTTGAATCTCCTTTTTTCTCCTATTTTTTGAATTAGTAGGCAGTCTTTCAGCAAATGTCCTGGCATACCACAACCATAGTAAGAACTAATGTTAGTATTATCTTCATTGAAAAACTTACCGTTGATGAATTTTTCATTTCTTTTCGACATGGATCCTTTAGTGTTGAATCCTTTTTGGTTGAACCTTTTCTTCAGTCCCATTTTATTAAGACCTCGTACAAGGAGGGAGAATGCTTCATCATCGTTGCTATTCGGATCTTCATCTTCCAATGAGCAATCTTCCTTTGTGGCTTTGAGGACAATTCCTTTTCTGGAGCTTTCTCCATCTTCCTCCTTGAGATGTATCTCATGAGTCAGGAGTTTTCCAAGGAGGTCATCCAGTTCTGGTTTCCTGAGATCTTGAGCTTCCTCAATTACAGTGACCTTCGGTCCCCATTTATTTTTTGGAAGGCATCGAAGGATCTTTCTTACCATTTTTTCATTTTTGTAACTCTTGCCGAGTGATTTTACATTATTGATGATGTCGGTGCATCCAGTGAACATGTCCTTTATGGACTCGTCAGCCTGCATTTTAAACAATTCATATTGGTTAGCAAACATGTTCATTTTTGTCTCATGAACTTGGCTTATTCCTTCATATGTGACAATTACCTTATTCCAGACCTGTTTAGCAGTATCACAGGCATAAATTCTATTGTACTCATTAGCATCCAAACCACAATAGAGAATGTGTTTAGCTCTAGAGTTTTTAGTGAGTCTTTCCCAATCAGCGCTTGTATATTAATCTTTTGGTTTGTCAATCTCTTCCCCCTTGTCATTTTTAATCTTAGGCACAGTATATGGTCCATTGTTTATAATTTCCCACAATTCCATGTCAGTTGATTCAATAAATATTTGCATTGCATTTTTCCGATAAGAAAAATTGGTTCCTTTGAATAAAGGGGGTCTAACAGTGGATCGTCCTTCGATATTGATATCTCCAGAGAAGGCTATGATCGTCACCCACTCGACTGTTAGGTCAAAGAGTATGGGACTGATTCTGATATCAATTGAAGATTCAGATCATCCCAAACGGGAGAGAATAGGATGATCATAGAAATTTTAATAACAAAATTGAAAGAAAGAATAGAAATTAAAATGAAACAATAATCAAGGATATTTTAACGAGGTTCGGCCTCAATTAGGCTTAGGTCCCCGCCTAGAGTTACCGACTCTGAGATTCAACTCTCTACTTCTTTTATAGATGAACTTTCACAATTTCTTAGAGTTACCTCACTCTAGAGATCCCAAGTACTTAAATCAACCTCTTGATTTAAGTATGGGAGAGTTGTGACCTCACACGAACTCCTAAGTTCACTCCTTAATAGTAACTTCGTCAAAAACACTCAACAACTTTGTATCACAGATAATGCTCAATACAATGGAGTGTACTCAATACTGTTTTTTGTTCACTTCTTCTCTGCTGCCTTCCTCAATCTGGTCGCTATTTATAAGCCTCAGTGGTCATGCTCCAAAAGAGGAAGTTTTGCCCAGGCTGTACTGGAATAGCATGTCAGGGCCTTGATTTTAGGTCAGCATCTTCTGTTATGATTGTCTTGCCATTTTTGCCACGAGCTACATAATATTCTTTCCAAAATTTTATAAAGATATACTCTATAATCAAGGGATCATATTAAGTCTTTCCATGATTTATTTGCAATTAATCAATCAATTAAAATTATCCCAATTCTCCTAAATTGATTTCCTCAAAATTTGAAATTTAAATTTTGGGTCAACTAACTAATTTCCGTCATTGGCTCCCATTTTATCAATTTAGATAAAATCATCCATATTCTTTCCTTGATTGATTTTCCAATTAACCAATCAAATAATATCAAGCATATATTTCTTTCTTGATTGACTTTCCAGTCAATCAAATAATATAAAGCATATATTTCTTTCTTGATTTTCCAATCAAATAATATCAAGTTTATATTTCTTTCTTTTAGCAGCCACGTATTTCCTTTGATATAAAACAGTTGCTTAGGTTTTACACTCGATTTTACAAACTCTCAATTTTCCCTTTTAGTCTATAGTTGATTTTGGTGTTTCATCAAAACGATATTGCCACTAATGGAGTCAACAATAGTTTTAATCGTCATTGAAGTTCTATTTATTATCTATTGCCGAAGGGATTATGGATTTAGACTAATTCCTATTTTCTATCCCTTAATAAACGGCATCTTCGACTGCATTATCGTGGAGGTAGAAAAGTGGGTTACGAAGTGCCCTTTCTTTCGTGGTATATGCAGTCAGTCGGTTGCCGTCACTGCGGTATAGATCCTCTAAATCCAGCTTTTTCTCCCTATGTTTATGGGCTAACAACGGGTGGTTATCATGACTTTTTCCTTTAAAATTTTCTCAGGTTGTGTAGGGAGCATCTGAAGAGTTAAGTTCAGAGCGTAGTGATCTACATCCTCTCATATTTTTAACTGAGCACCGAAAACTTCTTGATTAACTTTCTTTCTGAGTTGTCTTCCACTTTTTGAACTACTATTGTTTTGTCATCAAATTCATATATACTTCTACTTTCTGAAGAATGTAGTACTGCGGCTAATAGTCGTATTCCGCCGGTGGAAAACCACAAGTAGATTTTCTGTCATACTATTTGATTTCTAAACAGATTTTTACATAAGTAATCTCTTATATCAAATTATTATTTTGAGCATCGGGTTCAGTGGTTGATTCGGAACTCCTCTTGCTGTATCGAAGGAGGTCTACGGTTTATCATACCTTTGGAGAGTACCACATTTATACATTCATCGGCCAATGCAGCCAGAGCTTTTCCTCTCCCAGGAAAGTGTCTAACATGTTTCAACCCAATCAGGCTATCTCTAAACTTTATACTGTTTATTTTTATCTAACCTTTTAATCATTCGTTTGACATATCCTCATGAATTGAGTGCTAATTTCTGTTGTAATTGATGTCCAGTTGATTTTATGTAACTTTGTCTCCGAATTGTGTTGTCTTATGTTTATGAGTTGATCAATAATATATATCATTTGGAGATACTATTTCATTTTATGTTTCCAATAATCGAAGAGAGGAAAAACGGTACAAATAGGTTGCATATTGTTTCACATACAATATCATACAGTTTCTTGTCTTATTGCATAAATATTTTGTTGATTCAAGTTTGATAATCATATGGCTTTAGTGGTATGTGAGCTTTGGTTGATACACGTGATTACATGATTGCTATATTACGGGAAAAATTCCATCCTATAATTTACTCTGTGGTTTCAGTTCATGATTGATCAAGCATTCTGCGTTTGATTCATTTTGCTTGTCTCATCTTGTCTGATTTAATTGTTGACAAAAGAAAAGCATGTATTTTATTGGCTTGCTTATTAGCCTCGACTAATCACCGGCTTGTTGAAGTGTCCTGTTTCAAGTGTAAAATTACAGCAATTGTTGAGCCTTGATTTATCTGTTTAATTGTTAAGGCGTGTTGTGACCTTGGGTTTATATTGTTGGGGAAAAAAAAATTGAGACTTTATTTATTGCTTTGATTCATCCAATTTTAATTTGACCATGATACATAGAGTTTGAAATATTTAGGGTTGTTTCTAACGCGATCTTATATGCGGTTTGCGATAACAATGGTTGGATTGTTGATTTTGATAGTAATGTTCATGTATGTGCTAATCAGCATGTCTTTATTCTTACAACAAATGGTCAAGTAAAATGCTAAGTATAAGCAATGGAAATATTGCTCTTGTTTTAAAAGTAGGACGGCTTAAATTAGAATTTAAATTAGAATTGTTGTCTTATAAATCGCTTGAGTTGGATGGTGTGTTTCATGATCCTAATATTAAGAAAAATTCTTGTTAGTGCCTGCTTTTTGAATCAACTTGATCATAAAGATATTTTTGCACGCAACATAGCTGTGATTACTAGGCATGGTACATTTGTGTACAAAGGTTATTTGACCAGCGATGGCTTCTTTAGGCTGAATGTTGTTGATCCTGGAGTGAGTAATGTTGCTGACAGCTCATTATGTGTCAAACGTTGAAAACTCTAATCCATGGGATGGTAGACTTGGCCACGTGCATTGCAGTCAATCAGAGACATGCTGGACCTAGGCCTTATTCCCAAATCCACCTTCAATGTGAAGGAAAAATGTCAAGCATGTATTCTGGCTAAACAATTTAGAAAGTCTTTTAAGTCGGTGGTGGAAAAAAATATCAAGTTACTTGAATTGATTCATAGATATGTGGGCACAGTAGTGTTCGGACTCTCGGTGGTAAAAGATATACTATCACATGTATTGATGACTTCTCTAGATATTGCTAAGTTTATTTGCTTACTCCTAAGAGTGACATGTTCGATAAATTTAAGGTATATGAAGCTGAGATGCAAAATTAGCTAGAGAGGAAGATTAAAATTCTACTATCAGATGGAGGTGGTGAATTTGCTTCAATAGAGATGGATTAATTTTGTGAAGATCATGGAGTAATACATCTGATGACACCTAGATATGCACCTCAATCTAACAACATGGTAGAAAGAAAGAATCGAACTCTAAACGACATGGTTAATGCTATGTTAATTAGTTTAGGTTTACCAAATAATTTGTGGGGTGAAGTTTTATGTTCTGTTTGTTGCATTTTGAATAGAATTCATTATTAAAAAAAAATCTGATAAGACCCATCATGAGTTGTGGAAAATAGAAAACCCAATTTTGGAATACCTCGAGGTGTAGGGATGTTTGACTAAAGTTTATGTTTTGCCTGTTCATGAAAGAAAATTGCGTTCTAAAATAGTCGATGGTGTGTTCATTGGATATACCCCTAACAATAATACTCATTGGTTTTTTTTTTTGGTGGTAAACTCTAAGATTCCTGAAATGTCTAATAATACTATTTGGGAATCTCGGGATTCTGCTTTCTTTGAAAATATTTTTCTGTTGAAAAGTAAAGTTCCTTTGCAAATGGATGAGTCTAGCCCTAATTTGGTTTCAAATTCTAATTTTAAAAATGATAGTGTTGTTCTACTAAGGAGCAAAAGACCAAGAATTGCTAAGGATTTTGGTCCTAACTTATGACTTATTTACTCAGGAATGAGTGTAGCACCTTCGTTTTGATTGATTTTCTTCCAGCTAGTTGTAAATCAANTAGATCCAAATAGACTTGTCAAAGAAAATTGAGAGTCGATGGTTCTATTGATAAGTATAAAGTTGGACTCATTATCACTTCTAAAAAAGCGAGAAGTAATGATAGAAATTAGTGATGGATTCAAATCTGTATCGGATAGCAATGGAAATAGAGACGAATAATCTGCTTCTAAAATCTATCAGAGTGGGTGACAGATTTAGCAACAGAGCAGCTAATCCGTCACCTTTTTTTGACCTTGGCGAGTGTATTTTAATTTTTTTAACACCTGAAGATGGAAAGCCCATCACCAAATAGTGTTTTTTACAAAAATTTGAAACTGGCAATGAAATTTCCGTCGCTAGTCCGTCGTTAAGGTGGATTGAAAGAATCAGATCTGGTGCTCATTGTACTCACTTGATGCTGCAAACTTCAAAGAGAGAGAGAGAGAGCCCGAGAGCCCCAACCCCCCGTGAGCGGCGCCGTCTCCTGCCCACCATCAGCCGCTGCTACCTGTTGCTGCCGCCTGTCTACCAGTCCTGTTTTTCTTCCAAAACACCACCTTCAGGTAGGTTGTTTTCTCTCACTTTTTGTAGTTTTAATTTCTACAAATTTTTATAGTACATTGTTAAAATTTCATAATTAGTTTATTTTTTTATTGAATCATCAAATTTATGTGAAGTTATTACTCCAATTTGCTTTAACATCTTCCTCACTGTAATTTAGGATTTAGGTTTGGTAATTTTAATTAAAATGTGATATCTTAGTGGAATAAAATGCTAAAGTTTGAATGCATTATTAGTTTTGTGAAATTTGTAAGAATAGAAATATATTTGTAGAAGTTTATAAGTAAATGTATAAAATTATTGCATTTTATATTTCGAATGTGAAATTAGGTGGAATTGAAATGAATAATTTATGTAAATTGGCATGCTTTAAAAAAATAGTTGTTAATATTAGATGATATATTTTAATGAGATTGTTAGCATAAAGTTGATGCTATATTGTGGGTTGTATGCTAATGTGAAATTAGTGGGACATGAATATTTGAAAAGTTTCATGTAAGTACGTTACTGTATCTGTTTACACATTCAATTATATAGCTTATATCATGCATGTTTCTAATGATATATATGTTTAAATGGATGTACTTATATATATTTTTATGGATTAATTAATATTGTGTTTGACTATTAAAATATATGTAATATATAGTTAAGAAATTTATATGATTATAATTATATAAATTAAAATTAATACTAATCCAATAGCTTTCATGAATATTGTTGCTTGAGCATACTATAAATGCCCCTCTACATCATTGGCGGATGAATAAACTGAAATTGTTATATATTTCAATGGTTACCATGTACTTTTATTATACGTGTTAATTTTGAAACTTGATGTTCTAGCTATTGTGGTGTGTGACTAAATTGTTGATATGTATATTCGTTATTTGTACTTATATTTGTTGTCAATTATTTCAGGTATGGATTTCATCTACCTCTCGAGAAAAGTCTTCTACTCGAGGTTAAGGAAGAGGACGCAGGAGCTCCAGTGCACATCCTAGTGCAATAGACATTGATTCACCTTCCTCCCAAACACCTCACACGCCAGGTGCTCAAGGAACAATCCCTACTCAATTTAGGACAGTTCCTATGTGGTCTTTCCTTCCTCATACCTCATACATCCCTAACTAGACATTCATTTGCCAACAATT
>NCQT01121648.1:2364-13322 GCA_002740465.1 Stenocereus thurberi
TTGGAGAGTCTTACTTTTAAAATTTATTATAAATAATTTATTATTGATTAGTATTGATGAATGCTCATCAGANTTTTTAGTTGTCCCTGCTTCCCTTCCCCTGTTCTTCCTTCCCTTGACCCCGTCTTCCCTCTGCTATAAAAATGGTAGCTTGTCTCTTGCCTATGGCTAACCTATACTTGCACAATGCTTTTTATCTTTTTGTATTGTCAAACGTTCATCTCTTGATTCATAGTGTTTCTGATCATCAAAGTGGTCACATTTCGCATTACTCATTCTTCACTTTGTTATCAGAAGGTATGTCTCAAAACCCTCTCCCTCCTTATCCAAAATTCAATCTTTATGCTTTTGGGTTTCTGGGTTTTCTGTTGAATTCGAACAATTATGATGGTTTGTTGGTTTTTGTGATGTGTCATTTTTATTAGCCCAACTGTTTCAACAGCTTGTTGCATTAACCTCTGTTGGATCTGTATGAGGTTTGCACTCAAGATATGCTGCCTTTTAGTTCTAGTACGGTAGCTTATCATGTATGTCAGATCCTGTTGCTTTTGAGTGCATTACATTTTGTGGATCCATTTTATTTATATTCTACAGAGAGATATAACCAACCAGTAGGTCCAGCGGGAATTAGCTTATTGTGATATCCCTTCATTGTATATGCTGCCTCTGAGTTCCATAGTGATTGTTGTGATTAGATTTTGAAATTTTTTTCCTGGTTTCTTTACTAATCTTGTTGTCAATACCAAAAACGGCCTCCTAAGTTTTAGCAAATGGCACATCATTGCTTCCTTTTTTCCCCTTCCTTTCTTCTTCTGCTGTTGCTTTTGGAACTGTTCTTATTTTATTTTGTTTTTGAAATAGGCTTCTTTGTCTTGTCATAGTCAAGATCCCAAGTTCAAACCATTGAAATTTCCAGTTTCATGCGCGTTTAAAAATTTCCATTTAGTGATTTTGAGGAAGGATGTTGTTGAAGAGGTCTCTTCCTTTCAAGGCAACCTGTGCTCAGATGCGAATAAGGGTAGTCTAATGTTGAAAACTTTTAGATTTCATCATTGGATAATGCTGGGTTGGAGAGACCTTGAGTTGGATGAGTGTAGCAGTTGTGCTGTATAGCGTGGAAGCTGATTAGTCTCTGCTTATTGGATCTTCCCTATGACTTTCCAGTTCCCCCCTTCCCCCCCAACCAAATTTGTTGGGAGATGTTCAAGGACAACCTTTAAGTTCTTCCAAGAGTGTTTGAGAAATGCATGTGGATAATAGAATAAATTTACAATTTATTCTCATTTTACTTCTAAAGGACTTTACTATCAAAGTTAAGTACTTTTGATATGTTAGCGTTGTTGCCAATGTCAACCTTAAGACCTCCCTCGAGTTTTCAGGACTGTCAATAGGGCCGTCTCTTCAATTTGCTTCTTATCTTCATTGCATCTGATGTAATTTTGGGCTTCTAGAAGTGCAAAACGGAGGAAATTCCGTATCCCTTTATCTTGCCAATTGCACCAGTGAATACCTTAAGTCTCATGCTTTCCAAGGGTGAAGTCATCCATTGTGTTGAAGGTTTTGGAGGAAGCTGGTGGGAAGAGGTTGTCGTGACAGTGTACCAATACTTTGCTTTGTTTGACCTAGATGAACTTAAATGTGCATTGGCTATTCTGAAAACTTTTGAGTCTTGTTGGGAATTTGAGCATCACTAGTGCATATTTTGTTTCTTTCAACTAGGCTTTTGTCATATTTGGCTGGGTGGTCACTTTTGATTTCCTCTTACCTAGCTAGGAGTCCTCGTAGTTGACATTATCTGGAACAATGATCCTGTTGTTGAGAGAACTTAGAATGAGTCAAAACAGTAGGAGGAGGGCTTATGTCTCTGTTTGGGGTGTTGCTAACCTCATTCAACCTTTTTTGTCCAGCATCCTTGTAGATTGTTTATCTTTCTTTAGGATTTCAATGGGGTTAGTTAAGATGCCAGACAAAGCCACGTGAGTTTCTGCAGTCTGACAATTGTGATTGTCTGCAGATTTAAGCTTCCTGCTTAAAAATCCTTGTTAATTGTAGTCATTTTCTTGTCCCTGCATCTGCTTATTGATTGTGAGTTGTAGTAACTTCCCTTGAATTGACTAACATCACTATTTTGTAGGTTTGTAGTTATTCTTGCTAATCTTAACCATTGTTGTCTTCAATCTGTTACACAATTTATATTCTTTCTGTTTATGCTTTCTTTCTCATGATTAAACCTATACTACACTGTTGGTTTACAGGAGGGTTAGCAGTAACATAGGTTTGGCAGTTGTGGAAATTGATAAGATGGATCCACATGTTGATTTTGACCAGAATGATGATGTGAATGATGTTGAAAAGCAGCTTGGACAATTGGCTGCGAGTGAAGAAAAGGAGGAACATGAGAGATTCTCAGTAAACATTACAGATAGAAGCATGTCGGTTAGACAACCATTTCAGAGGAATAGGAGAAATGCTGCTGGTCAGACTGCTGTTGTTGGTGCTAATGTCTGCCCCATCGAGAGCCTTGACTATGAGTAAGAACTTTTTTCCCCTTCTGCTCTACCTTGTTCAACCATTTTTGATTCCTTCTTTTTCCCTCATTTATAAACCAAATAATTGCCAAAGGAACTAAGGAACATGTGTGTTCGTACATATGTATGTGTGCATGTGTGTCTATATTTGTGCTCACATAGGTTGTCATAGACAAAGATATACATTTAGATTCCGGAAATGCTGTAATCATTTAGATGGCTTTACACATACCTTCTAACGCAAGAAGAGAGAAGGGCAATTTTGTGTTACTATTTTTGTTGCCTATAATATGGACATCATTTCGCTCCACCTGTATAAGATAATGCGCATGTGTGGGCCTGCTTGCATAGCTTATTGTTCCATAGGTTGTAGTGTATCCTGATAGATACTGGAATGAATCTATGGTGAATAGCATTCATCAACCTGTTTGTGGCCTCTCCTCTCTCATGTAACTTGGGACAAGGATCTGATATCGATGTTAATCTGAGGCAAGGTTCAGCTATCTGTAGGAAGTTCCATACACTCTCATATTTCCGAGGTCCAGGTTCTCGGATCCATGTGCTTTAGGTTGGAAGAGAAACTCTAATAGCAAAGAACATCAGCTTTTCTCATTCTTTGGATGGGTTTATGTTGTGCATCTAATAACCCAATTGGCCCTTCTATTTTAAGTGCTTCTGTGATAGGGAGACTTGACTATGATTTTCATTACAGTGGAAGGACAACGAAATATTCATCTGTGTGTTCAAGTTCTGTGGTTCATTATATCATCTCACAAAGCCTCATTCAGATAGTCACTTTTATGACTTGTTGCATTGTGCACACATGATCATCTTACTCTGATACGACTACCAGGATCATTGAAAATGAATTATTTATGCAAGATTGGAGGTCAAGGAAAAGAGTTCAAATATTTCAGTATGTTCTTCTCAAGTGGGGATTGGCACTCCTGATTGGCCTGATTACTGGATTTGTTGGCGTCTTCAATAACATTGCAGTGGAGAACATAGCTGGTTTCAAACTGTTGCTTACTAGCAACCTAATGTTGGAGGGGAAGTAAGTCACAACATGACTTATTTTTAGATAAATTCTTGACTGTGCTTATTTAAAATTTTACCCTCTAATCAGATGATAATGTATATTGCAAAGACGCTTGCTGCCATAGTGGCAGTCATTGAGAATCTTATATTGTCTGAGCATTCTTTCTGGTTCTTCCATTGTCAATGAATTAATTGTCAACTTTTCGTGTGCAATGCTCTAATTGCAGATATTTAAAGGCTTTTCTTGCGTTTACTGGTTGCAACATAGGGTTGGCCACGGTCGCTGGATCACTTTGTGCGCTTGTTGCTCCTGCTGCTGCTGGATCTGGTATTCCTGAGGTCAAAGCTTATCTTAATGGTGTGGATGCCCCTTCTGTATTGGCTCCAAGTACTCTACTTGTTAAGGTAAATGTCTTGCTTGGATGTTTTGTCAAGGATTTCTTAGAGCATATGAGAAACATGGACAACACCACAAAAGCAACACACTGACACGCGATTTTTCAAAAAATATGGGATATGACACATACAATGGACATGTATTGATGAAAAAATATTCATTTGTCCCCATCCAAAAAAAATCATTTACTTGTGCTCGTAGTCTGTTAGCACAATCTCTTTCTTTGTGCCATCTGCCTTTTTGACATGAGTTTGGGAGTATCAAGGAGTGTTGGTACTCGAAATATGTAGGCCATAAATTTGTGTATGCGCTTCTTACGTGAGCAGTTAGTCTCTGTTTAATAGATGCCGTGCATTATGGGGAAATGTTCTTTTCGAATGCTTTCTAGTCAAAACAAAGATAATAAGTGGCCTGAGAGGGGGTGGGGGAGACGAGTGATTCTAGGATGTTCGCAAGTTGAAGATCTTCAGTCGGAGCCTTAAGGGACGGAGAGGCTTTTTTTTTTTTAAAATAACATATGCATTAACTAAGATCAAATTTATGTGATCAGATTTTTGGTTCTGTCCTTGGTGTATCTTCGGGGCTTGTGGTTGGTAAGCAAGGACCTTTGGTGCACACTGGTGCTTGCATCGCCAGTTTGCTTGGGCAGGGTGGCTCTGGCAAATATGCCCTGACTTGTACACCATTTAGATATTTCAAGAACGACCGGGAACAGCGAGATTTGATCACCTGTGGTGCTGCTGCAGGAGTGACTGCTGCTTTTCGTGCACCAGTTGGTGGTGTCCTTTTTGCCCTTGAAGAAGTAGCTTCCTGGTATGTCCCTACTCTCTTCCTATTCAAAAATGCTTCAGCTTTTGTAAAACCTTCTGTATGCCTCAAGCATTTGGAGGATAACCGAGAACTTAAGGGTGCAACTCAGGTTTTGGAAACACAAGTATGGAAAAGGAATTTTCTAGGAAAATACTGTTGACCTATGTTACTTGGACTCAGGTACAGGTGTCCGATATGGATTTGTGTCCAAGTGTCATACTTGGCTATTTTCAAGAAAATTTACTGATTTTCATTGTAATTTGAATTGTCAAGTGTAGTGCCCTTGTCCAAGTGGCAATGGGCTGACGTAGGTAGAGTAAGGTAAAATGAACATCCGGAGTAATGTAGGCTCTGGCACGGCGGCTTCAATTAACTTGAACTTTTGAGTGAGATTCAAGTTCATGTTTCTTTTACTTTGCTAATACCATAGGGTCTAGGAAAATAGTTCTGATTAACTAATTCTTAACAAAATGTGTACAGACTGTTTGTCTTCCCCTAAATTGACTCCTCAACTTGTTTATATATTACTTTATTCAGGTGGAGGAATGCTCTTTTGTGGAGGGCATTCTTTACCGCGGCTGCAGTTGCCATTGTATTGAGAAGCTTTATTGAATATTGCTGGACCGGACAATGCGGTCTGTTTGGCAGTGGTGGGCTCATAATGTTCGATGTCAGTGCAGCAGAAGCAACTTATGATGGTTATGATCTGCTGGCAGTTATATTTCTTGGGGTCATTGGTGGTGTTTTGGGGAGCTTGTTCAACTATTTTGTGGACAATGTCCTCAGGATTTACCGAATTATTAATAAGTATGTCCACATAGATGCTGTCCCAAGCTTTTCTACATTTTCATTCTTCTTTTCTTGGTCGCTTCCTTTTGGCATGTCTCTTGGAGTGAATGCCTACATAAGTTCTCGCCGAGCCCTGCTCAGGCAGGATCTGCATTGGGTGGTACTGGTGTTGTCGATCTCTTTCACATTTTTATTTTCAAGTTTAGTAAATCCTAATCCTGGTGCCTCCTTGCCTTGCAGGAAAGGTCCAACCTTCAGGATTTTACTTGTTATTTTTATGTCCGTACTGACAACTTGTTGCGCCTTTGGCCTTCCATGGTTTACAAAGTGCACGCCGTGTCCCACAAATCTGAGTGAAGAGTGCCCGACAGTTGGTGAATCGGGTAACTACAAAAGCTTTCAGTGTGGACCTGGCCACTACAATGATCTTGCTTCCCTCTTTCTGAACACCAGTGATAATGCTATCCGCAATCTGCTTAGCACCAGAACAACGGGAGAATACAAGATTTCTTCCCTCTTCATTTTCTTCATTACAGTCTATACACTCGGGGTCATCACCTATGGAATTGCCGTACCAGCTGGCTTGTTTGTTCCGGTCATTTTGGCAGGAGCCGTCTGTGGTCGTCTTGTGGGTAGACTCTTTCATTCTGTGTCTGGACTCGACACTGGTCTCTTTTCCCTTCTAGGAGCTGCCTCACTACTTGGGGGTACAATGAGAACTCCAGTCTCTATTTGCGTGATATTGCTTGAGCTTAGCAACAATCTATTGTTGCTTCCTCTTGTGATGATAGTCCTCCTCATCTCAAAAACTGTGGCTGATTTCTTCAACGAGGGTGTATGCAACCAAATTGTGAAACTAAGAGGGTTTCCTTTCATGGAGGCCAATCCAGAGCCTTATATGAAGCACTTGATGGCAGGAGATGTCATTTGTAGACCATTAGTCATGTTTTCTGGTGTGGAAAAGGTGGAGACCGTTGTACATGTGTTACGATGTACAAGGCATAATGGGTTTCCCGTCATTGATGAACCGCCCTTCTCAGATGCGCCCAAGTTGTGTGGGTTGGTCCTGAGGTCCCATTTGCTTGTTCTGCTCAAGGCAAAGTGTTTTACGAAGGAAAGGGTGCGCTTAGGTACAGATATCTTGGAGAAATTCTCCCCATTCGACTTTGCTAAGCACAGTTTAGGAGAGGAGCTCAAACTTGACGAGATACGTATTCTAGAGGAAGAGATGGAAATGTACATTGATCTTCATTCCATAACTAATACATCTCCATACACTGTGGTGGAGACAATGTCACTTGCCAAAGCTCACATCCTCTTCAGGCAACTTGGACTTAGGCATATGTGTGTGGTCCCAACGAGTCAAGAGGTAAGATCTTGTTCCTTTGACTCTCATTTTCAGGCCTTTTTGTTTCCTTTTCTCTTGCACTTGACAAAGAATGTAACTAACATCATTCCTATTTCATCTGATGCCATGACTGGCGACTCCACTGAACTTGCTTCTCTTGCTGCAGGGCTGTCCAATTATTGGAGTTTTGACACGACATGACTTCATGCCTGAGCACATTCTTGGACTTTATCCCTATCGAGAGGGCTATAAATGAAGCACTGAAGTCTTGCAGTGCCCTCCTCCTCCCAACCTGCTCCGCTCAAAATGCTGAATCAAGCGATGTTGCGAACGAGGACTTCGTCACATATCCATGTCGCATTAGAAGAATCTACTGGCCTGCGTTTCATGCAAGCATGGGAGTAATTTTCTGTTTCCTCTCCAAACTCAGAACTCAAAAGTCATCCAGCATCAAATATAGCATATTAATGTTGTTGCTTTATCCACTGATTATCTATGGAAGAAAATTCTCCACGTTGGGGGTGAAAACAAGTACGAAGGGAGCCTCAGTCATCTTCATGTAATTTATATCGAATATTTTGGTGGAAGCAGTAGTATCTACGTTCGAAGGTTCAATCATACTTTTGTAATTTGTACCCAAGACTTTTGGTGGCTAAGCAATAACACCCCCCGGGGGGGGTGTTAATATCTTATGTAATTTCTACTGAAGTTCTTCCTACTGACGAGCTTAACCCTGTACTGGTTTAGTAAATTGCCATGCCTTGGCATTGCTATTGCATTTGTTTTCTTTCATTTTTTTTCTTCCTTTCTTTTTTATGAAGGCAAAGTGCATTGTTTATCTTCATCTATTTGCCGCTTCTTAAAGTCCAAATTAGCACCTAAACAATCAAAATGTTTTTGTGGATGTTTTCCATTTGTAATGGGTGCATGCCTTAGATGCTCCAGTCATGATGTCGGTTTTTGCCTAGCAAGGGATTATAAGCAACCGCCGCCGCCGCCGCCACACCCTGTGGATCCAATGAAGTGTGATACAGGGGGAATTAGAAGTAGATAACATTCGCCCTCCAAGTTAGAGAAGTTTTTTAGGAATCCGCGAAATAACTTATGAAAGTAGGCTTTGAAAAGTCGAGATATTTTGCAAGTGCACATTTCTGTAGAAGTGGATTCTTTCTATGGCAAAGTGCTTGACCTATGGGTTTCAATGGGTTTTTGAAATGTTTCTAGTGCAATAACCTTGATTCTTACAACTTTGGAAAGTTGGGTTCTCTTTCTAGTGCAATAAGTTTGGTTTTTGAAGTGTCTGAGTATTGTACTAATTACATCTGAGTGTTGTTTGCTTAACATCTTTCTACAAGTTGCCGTATGGAAAATTTCTTGAATTAAAGTGAATAATGTACAGCCTTGTATTTATACTATGCCACATCAAGATACATTGGATTTTTCTCCCCATGTTAATTTTAATCAAATGCAATTTTGGTTTAGTTCTAGTCTACTTAGATTTTTTTCTTTTCCTCCTCAATGATTCTATAATTAGCTGACCTGAAGTTATTAGTTTGACTATTGAGTTGAATTTGAATTAGGGTGCTCTTCTTATGTTTCGTACCAAGTAGTATAACTTCAAGTCAAATCCAAACAGGCTAATAGTTATGCCATACATAAACATAGGTTTCGAAATTGAAAAGTGGAGCCCCTTTCAATTTCCAACTTCCAAGCTCAAGTTCTAGTGCCCAGCTATTGTCTTCCCTGAAAGGGTTCAAAGTAGCTAAGCTCCCAACACTTTCATGCACTCGAAATTGCCCAATCATTTTTCTACAACTTGACATTTTCTTATGTTACTTATTGAAGTCAAATCATATAAAAGATGGAAAATTGCTTCTTGGATACGGTACCATCTAATTCATAATTTCCTATTCCTACATTGACTTGAATCGTTTTTTGATTATTTTGTACTTTAAGATGTCGACTCACGAACAAATTATCCTTCAATTCTCAAAGCTGGCTAAGCTCAAAAGGGAAAATATTTTACTATTTGAATCCATATATCATCAAAACCAAAAGTTATAATAGATTGTTTCTTTGAAAGTACTTATAAAATAAGTTTTGAATATTTAACTATTCAAGTCACACGCGCTGATCAACATATGAGATAAGGTCATGCACACAATATGCTAAGCCAGAACATGTTTACAAGATTAGGGCCAATGCCACCACAAAGGCCTTGGAACGACTACCCTAGGCCACAATAGTTGCTCACCTTGGTCTCCCACCTCGCCAGTATTCCCTAAGTGGGTAGCCTAAAAGATCACCTAGAGGGCCCTATCATGCTAGATTCAAAGGTTATACGTTAGAACCAAGGTTTATTACGTCAGGTAGGGGAATGTTAAACTATGATGCACTGAAAACTTTGTCAGGATTGATTTGGGTCCTCAGGGCAAGATCATTAAGGTTACAATATCACTGAAAACTTTAAAACCACACGTAGCAGTAATATAAATTGTTATCATCTAATTGTTGAGCGAAAAAAGCAACAGTGACAAACCTTACTTGAGGTTGTTAGGTCCCTCGTACACAAATATGAAGACCACTAGCATATTTATTATTCTGTGACAAACCTTGCTTGAACCACAAATAACTACAGTTAATTATCATAATTAAAATTCACAATTTAAATGACAAAGAAAGCAAATAAATATCATATAAGACCCTGGGAATTTCTCTTAGATGAGTTTTGTAAAGTCTATTCTTTTTTTTCCCCCCCCAATAGCTATCCTTTTTTTTTTTAATGTTCAACTGCTAAATTAAGAGTATTGGTTAGCAATGGCTTTTGACGACTTCATTGAGTTTTGGCTCCTCATAAGGCCCAAAAAATTTGGAGGAAAAATATGAATTTATTCGATCACTCAGTCTGTGCACAACTGGCAACAAAGCAAGAGCTTAGTTTTTTCTTTTTTATTTTTTTCCTGCCACCTCCTTTATTTCTGGTCACTAAAAAATATTTGAATAATTTTTTTGTCCATTTTAAACATGATCTTCAATGATTACCAAGGGCCATTTTCTTGGTCCATTTGCAAGTTGTGTACGTAAAGTTTTGAGTCATTTTTCTTTTAATTAAGTTATATTTTTAAACTAAAAAACAACATTGTAGATAGCTTTATATAAGGATTTTTCTGATAGTATTATTCTTTATTTTTTTAAAATAGCAGTTTATATTTTCGTACTAATTGATCCACTTTTTTTGAAAAGTTTAATGTGATCTTACTTTGCAAATCTAAAGCTTTTACACTATAAGTCAAATCTCCCAAATTAACTAAAAAAAGGGCAGAAAACTAGAAATGTAGATGAGTTTCAAGTATATAAGATGTCATAAATTTTCTTATTGAGATCGAATGCATCTGTTTGAACATGGTTTTATCGAATAATAACGTTTTTGTCAAAAAACTTGATACTAAAGTCTCAATTATTCACCAAATTCTAACAGAGATGGCTTAACAGGATTAAGAAAAAAAGTTCTCACTAAGAGTGAACCCCAAATGGAGGCTTCAACCTTATGCATATAAGTTACTTTTTGATAATTCACATAAAGAATTTTTTGAATGATATCATAAAAAAAATGTTATATATTTAAAATTGAGTTGACTTTTGTCTTTATATATGTCTCCTCCCCCAAGTTATTAAAATATAATTTACGGCTCCTCTTAAACATCTTAACTTTGCTCCTACCATTTAATAAAGAAATTATATTAGCCAACTAAGATATGACATAATACCTTCTGGCATCAAAATATTGCCTTGTAAATGTTGTCAAACAAATCAATATAGCTTTGTTTTTATTTTTTTAGTGATTGATAACTGGTTTGTCTTGAATAAGTTATCTTATTTGCATCTTAAGAATGAATAAATGCATTCACATAAATACACATCTCATATATCAATAATAATTCAACTCTATTAATAGCAAATCAAAAACTTTAAAAAAAAATTAACAAAAACTTCTAAAATCATATGATTATTATAGTATATAGCTGCATTTATGATATTGACGGATATT
>NCQT01121740.1:8142-19947 GCA_002740465.1 Stenocereus thurberi
TCCCAAATCTCTTGGTCTTATGATGTCATGTGCGAGGCCCTTAGACTCACATGCAGAAATTGTATTTAATACTTCATAAAATATTCTACTTATAGTATCACCAGAACGTTGAAATTGCTCCCCAAACACCCTATTTGAAACACCTAAAGCAATGGTGCATAAAAAGATGCCAACTTTCGGAAAAATTGACATCCTATTACTTGGCCGCAACCCATATTTTGTAGACAATTCCTTACACAACCTTACAAATAAATCTGGCTCCATTCTAAAAATATTAACGCATCGAATAGGATTATCATTTATCAACTCCTTGATCCATATTTCTCCTGTTAAAGAAGAAGTCATACAAGGCTCCTTGTAGATATACTTGTAATAATATATAGTCATCAAGGCCATTGTACATGAAGCCATAGTCCAATATGTACGGAATGTGTCCTCATAGTCCATGTTATCATACTTCATTTCATCATCCTCCATTTCATCACACTGCATTTGATCCCACTCCATTATTATTTTTTTTCTGTACATAAAAATGATAAAATAACAAATAACAACAACAATAAATAATAACAATAATAACAATAATAATAATAATAACAACAACAATGACAACAACAAAAATAATAATAATATGAATAATATTAATAGTAATAGTAATAAAAACTACAACAACAATAACACCAATAATAACAATAATGATAATAAAAATACGTTCAATCATCCAAACAAAATTAAAAAAAATAAGTGCCCAGACAATTAAAACAAGATCTGCAAACAAATCCCTCAATCTAAACATGAAAAGCTAGAAACTTAATTAGTTGTCTTTCATCCTATGGAAATACTGAAGCCACTTAGCCTGCTATTATCATCGTCCATATTTAAGAAGATTTCTCTCTTCACAGCATCCTCAAGCACATGAGTAGCATAACACCAAAAGTCACTGCCTTTCTCTAAAATGTTATTATCTACCATACGATTAATAATTTGCATTGCCATAGCAATGGTAGACATGGATGATGCTTGCTTATTCATTCTGTTTAGTCCTTCTTGACTCATTATTCGACAAGATGCTACCATGTGCTTAATTTGAGCACCTAACATTGCAGATCCCCCTGATTGCCTTCTATTACATTTCAATTGCACAGTATTAGTCTTTAGGACAGACTTTTGGGCTCGTCCAGATACGTTCTTATCTGTTCTAACTTGACTCACAACTTGGGTACTGAGAAGTTGATTATTCACTTGGGAAGGGCCATCTTCGCTATTCGCTTTGGTGTTGTCATCATTACCATTACTTATATACTCGACAAAATCTGTGAAAAATTTATCATCGTTGGCTATATTGATTGAAAATATGGATTATCTTGAAGATTATACATATGCAAACTGTCTTCTTCACCTAACCAACCATCCCTATGTTTTTCCAATTCATGGTCTTCCCCTTGTTCCTCAACATTCATAATAGGAGGTTCCATCATAGGTACATGAACATTTTCCCCTGTTGCATATGTACCTCCATATATATGCTCCCACTTTTCTTCAAGTAATGAACTCACACCTTTATCTGGAAACTTTTTAATATAATGATTTTCCTACAAAGTATCAAAGATCAATGTCAATGAACTAAAATAAAGTAATTATATAAGATATCTAGGCTATCCTATATCTATGGACTATAAAGGGAATTTTTTTAGTAAAAAAAAAACTAACCTTGATTTTCTTGTCCCACCACTCGGTTGAAGCCTCAATTTTTCCCGAAATGGGATCCCAACCTAGTCCTGTTTCCGTATTTCTCAACTGCTTCCAAGCACGCCAATCCTTTCTCCTCGCATCATATTTGTGCTTATAATAATTAGTTGCACATGGACGTCCAATTTTCTGAGTAACTTCTTTTTCAATTTCGCGCCATTTAATGGACTGTCCACGTCCATTCTTCATAATATATTAAATAATGACATCACATAAGACAATTGTCTCATCATAGCACCACTTAGAAAACTCTTTTGCCGCTCCACCCTTTTTAATTTCATTATTTCCAGTTCTATATAACTCAGATATCAAACCTATACACGATAAAACTAAACGTTAGGAATCAATACCCTTTCTCCTTGTCTTATTAAAAACTAGTGCCCATATGCAATGTAAACTACAGGTCTAGTGCACATATGCAATGTAAACGACAGGTCTATGGAGGTCACATGGAGTGGTGGGCAGAGAATTAACAGCTGAATTATCATAAGAACCTTTTTTTTAAATGCTAGTATACATACATGATCTATGTGGGTATTTACTTTGGCTATGGTTCTTCTTTTTCAAAAAAATACTCAGGCTTTTTTTTCATTAGTGAAAAACAAATACATAAACAATTGTGCCAAGTGAGCAGTGGGTTCTAGGAATCCTGTGGATAATTAAATGGATGGGTTGAACAAGAGTGGAAAAATTTAATTGGAAGGATGGGTTGAACAAGAGTGGAAAAATACTCAGGCTTTGAACGAATAAGGGACATGTAGGAAGGCTTCACACCAAGTAGAAAATCTTGGTTGCTCTATACATCCAGGTGATGCTGACTATAAGCAATGGCAGTCTCTTTGCAATTTTGCTGTCAAAAATGAATGTCACAGTGACCCCAAGGATACAACCATTTCTTTGGCTAGGGCCTCCCAAACAGAGCTGAAGACTAGAAGCACCTTCTACCCATTTACAATGACAAAATTTTGTGTGTAGCTATTAGCAAACTGTTATGCTCCCTCATCCCCAAACCATTTCCAAACCTCATTTTAAAGAGAGATATTCAAAGTGGAACATTTTCCTAGAGAGTACACAGTGACAAGAGCTCTCATGACATGGAATGATACCCATTTTTAGCATTGAATTTCAAAATAAGCTTTTCATCCGATTGACAATAAGGCCCAAGCAATTAGATTCTGTCATTGTGTGAGAAGCTCACAAAAACTGTAAGATGGCATGTGATGATATGCCATTTATCCATCATTCAGCTGTGGAAATTTAGACAGCAAATCATTTTCAACCCAACTGATAAGTAGAGATAAAGGGCAGGAACGCAAGACTCAGGCTTTGAACGAATGAATTCTGTAGCTACACCATCTTTCTCTCTTTTCTTTTATCTTAGTTTGTGGAAAATTAAAATTGGTTGAAGAAGAAGAAGAGGTCCTCTGGTCCTGATAAAGCTGAATCTTTTTCCCACCATAACAATATCAATCAAAATGGGGTTCTAGAACATCAATCATGGAACAACAATAGCAGCAGATGCAAGAACAACAATGAAGGTCCAAAACAAGAAATTCCTTCCAATTTCAGAAAAAAAGCCTTCAAATTTAACATCAAATAAGATAAAAAAAATCAATATACTTGAATTCCAGAATTGCTGCTGA
Organism: Stenocereus thurberi; assembly: GCA_002740465.1. Classification (NCBI taxonomy): domain Eukaryota; kingdom Viridiplantae; phylum Streptophyta; class Magnoliopsida; order Caryophyllales; family Cactaceae; genus Stenocereus; species Stenocereus thurberi. The sequence continues at coordinate 11,535 of NCQT01121740.1, forward strand.
ATTCTTCTTTGCTGTGTAATGTTCAGTGTGGGCTTCAAACAAAGAAATCAGAGAATGGGGACCAAATAGTGAGGGTTTTGGGGAAGAAAGAGGGCTTTCATATTAGTGGCAATGGCTGCAAATTTAGGAAAATAGCAGGGGTAGAATTGGAATAAAAAATAAAACGCTGTAGCGTTTTGTCAAACGTTAACACTCTTAACGTTTCTAAAACACTGTCTCAAACGCTAAACGCTAATTTGATATGCTACTTTACCGAACACTAAAATTTTGAGAAATTAGAGTTTTATCATATTTAAAACGCTAAGCAATAGTTAAAATGTTGTTACTGAACACAGCCTTAGGGTTTATATCGGTTGATGAACCCAGACTTTTGATCTTTTTTTACCATTGTTTTCTTCAATTGCTTGAGGCCTTTCATTATCCAATTTGTCTTGAGCTAAAGCTCTTTAAAATCGGCTGCAAATTCACTGAAATTTTGCCAGAATTTGGTGAATTATCACCGGAAATTTCGAGGGTTAGGGCTCGTGTTTTCGAACCCCTTTTCAATCGGTTTTCATCAATTNNNNCCATTATTTCTTGCAATTTGTTTATGTCTTTTGTTGGCCATAGAAGACGGAGTGACATCCCTCAACCCATGCCAATTATTGACCTGAAATCTGGCCGGAATTGAATGAAATATTACCGACGAGTTCTATGGTTAGGGTGGGTGTTTTTAAATCCAATTTTGATCTTTTTTTTGGTCACTATTGCTTGCAATTTCTTTGTGTCTTTTGTTGCCCATGAAGTTTTGAACAGTAGTCCTCTAATATGCGCCGCTAATACGCTGGAACTTGGCTGAAATTTGGCCGACGAATATTGCCGATGGTAACTGTGTGTATTTTCGCCCTTTTTTTTATCAAATTATGGGTTGTTTTCACTTGTTTTTCCAAGTAAAGGTATTAATGGATCCTAAAACTAGTTTAGGACCGACTTCATAAATCAATTTATAAAAACAAGCTGAAAATATGTGAACTGTAGCAATGTTCTCCCGCGAGTATTAGGTGACTTGATTTTCTAGTTTTCGAGTCATGACTCGCACCCAGGGGTTGTGGCTGAGGCTCCCACCCCCCTGTGTCCAGCGCCATGCGCATGACCTTGAGCCCTTATTCTTTCCTTTTTTTAATTTTTGGTTTTTTTAAAAGCATTAAATTTTTTCTGAAAAGGGTCAAAGAGGCTTGATTGTGACTGAGTTTGACTATTGACATGTAGTTGACCAAAAGGGTTGACTAAATTGACCCTAATGGTCAACTTATGTTTTATTTTTGGCGCATATTTCATATTATGGAAGCCTTTTATTATCAATTGGTGGAGCATAATATGAAATTTTTCAATACTTTGTTCGTAGATATATGTCTAATATGATATTTGATATCATTTTTAGAATAAAATATTATTTGATTCTTTAAGAATCTTATATTTGAGCATATTTAATCTTATTGAATTTTATTTAATATCATTGAGATTAATTTGAGTGAAGTATTATGTGAAATCTCAATGGTATTTTTGCCTCATAATTAGTATATATGTGTGATTGAAATTCATGAATATTACATTATATATTATGAGAATATGTTTCATATGTTGTAACCTTCTAAAATTTCATATAAAAGTTATATATCTACCCTCCTTAGATAAGTTATATGAGAGGACATTGAAATTTCTCAACAAAAAAAAATATATTTCTTGAGAATTTCATTAAATATGCAAACTATGCCTAAAATGATTAAATACATTTTCATATATTTATGGATATGTGTTAGATTTTCTTGAAATATTCTCGAAGTTGGCATATCCTCTTTAACTAGAAATTTGAGAATTTCTTTGAATTTCTTTTAGAATATTTCAATTTGTGAGGAGTGTTCTGGTAACTTGGAATGAAATGATATAGTTAATTGCACTGAAACATTCATTCCTACAATGATGATTGGGAACTATATGTGAACTATCGATTTTAGGGTCTATGTTTATATATATTAACTCCATCAATTATTGCCAAGTTTGCTAAAATATTAGACATGTATGTGCTTTTGTATAGAATGTATAACTTTTTTGTTTTATAAGCATCATGTCAACTGCCACAATTGCTAGACCTAGGTCTCTCGTTATTAGGTTTGACAATTATAAGAAGAGCCTATATGTCTCGATGAGCAGCACGTGAGGCACATGTCAAACATAATTAGTGAATTGGTTGAAATGGGCTATGAATTGACCGATGAGCAATAATTTCATGCGGTGATCTGCGCCTTGCCTAATGACTGCAGTCATATTAAGATGGTCACATCTCGAACTAAGTACATCGTTACTTTCGAGGACATTAGGTGACAAATTAAGCTAGAGAAAGAGTAGCAAGAGGCCACTAAAATGATAGGTGTAGAAGTACATATGTCAACCTCTAATTTAAGGAATAGTTCTAAAAAGAAGGACCACGAGAACTGGATTGTCATGGCTCAATCAAATCAGGAAACTGAACATGACCAACAAGGAAAAGAAAAATGTGCAAGAAAGAAGGATTTAATGGAAGCTAAGTGCCTTAACTGTGACCAAATGTGTCACTACGCTTATGATTGGATTAAGCCCAAGAAGGCTCAAGAATCTGAACAAAGAGCTGGGGACCATGAAACTTTACTTGGCTTCTAACAAGTTCTTATATGGTTCAATGAGAACACATGTGGAGACAATAATAAGGTGCTTGTTAGAGGAATCTGAACATGTGAGCTAGTCCTGCATAACGACCTATATACCCTATCTTATGTGAAATCCTACTTTCACCTAAGATTCATTGGAATAATATTGCTACATTGGTTTTAGTTGACTATGTTTATGGCATTGAAGCCTAGTTAGTTGTTTTTTAAGAATACCTTTAGCTTAGGTTCTACTTTATTAAAAATGGTTTGCTTGTAATTGATTGGGTGTTTGTTCCATTAATCAAATTGTTTGTTTTTTCGTATTCACATAATTATGATGATTTGAAATGTTTATTTGCCATGCTTGATTAGGCCATACGGGTTAAAAGCATATATATGGAAGAGCTGACAAAATAAGATTTGTTAGTAAACATAAGTGGATTAGCCCGCTTGTGAACATAGTCTGGCAAGAAAGCATCAAGAAAACCATTTAATTTTAGAAAGATTACTAAGAGACTGATTTTCATTGTAGTTAATCCATTTGAACATTCATAATCTAATAAATGTGATAACAAGGCGTAGACTTTCCATGTTTTATCACATTTCACTTGATTTGGTTTTGTTTGTTTGACCTCAGATGAGTCTGAAGCGATAAGCTGCTTTAGAAAACATGTGAGCTTGGTTAAAAATCAAGTAAACCCTAGAGGTTAAGGCCTAAAAGACCAAATCATTACGAAATATTTGTTGGCATTATTTTAGGAGATATTATGATGAACACGCTATATTTATTAGATAACTATCCCTAAGAATTTACAACAAAATGTTATTGTATAGAAAGAAAATAGAATGCTCTTTGATATGGTATGATCAATAATTGCACAAAATTTGTGAATCATCTCTTAAGGAGATCTCCTTTTGTTACGTTATGTGATTTGACCTTGTGCTTTTAAAGTAAGTTAGTACCACTCTATATAAGTCATGGATTGTAGCCCACTTTGAGAGTCTTTGGACCTCAAGGTATACGACCCATCAACATAACCATCCTATGAAAGTGTCAAAAGGGGGAAGGAAGAGTGTCTTTATGGGATACACTAACCTTGAAATTTCTTTTTTTATTCATTAGGCTGTAAGACAGTGTGAGTGCAACTAAAATTTCACAGATATATATCACATTCTAAAGAATTGATTTCCAAAAAAGTGTAAGATAGGTCATGCCTCATCTCTATTAGTTCTCTAAGCCAAATCAGATCCCTTTATTCGAGTAGGAGGATTTTAATTGATGATAAATAAGTTTATTATCAAGGTCCACTTTCATCATCAAGAGCGAATGAAAGTGATCCTATTCTTGTTTCAACTGGGAGCAAGAAGATTGGTCTTGGTTTGAGTGGGAGTAAAATCTATACAAAGAGGAAACGATTTGAGATAATATGAATCTCTGAGAAGACATGGCTGTCAAAAAGCATTCCTCAATGCCATTTGGAGAATGAGGTACATGAAACTTTCATGACACTCCTACGAAATGGAAATGAGTAAAGATGCCCTTTCCGATCCTTCTACGAACAAGTGGATTAAGACAATGGAAATAAAATGGAGTAAATGAAGTTGAAGAGTTGGTTGACCTTTTGGGACACAAAGTTACTTAAGAATAGATCGGTTCTTAAATTATAAGGCTAATGACACAGTTGGCATTAGGCTCAACTAGTTACAAAAAGGGTACATAAAATAGGATAAGAACAACTACAAAGAGTTTTTCCCTCTCATTGTGTGCTTTATCCTAGTTTTACTTTTCTCTAGCTAATATCACTAGTTTGGGCCTAAAGTCACATCATATGGATGCGTAAATACTAATCTCAAAAGGGATCTAATTGAAGTTCCACTTAAAAGGGTCACAAACATGAGGTTTGTGGACATGTGGGGTCTATTATGACCTTAAAGTCTCCTCAACATACTGGTATGCTTGTTTTTCATAGTGTGGTTATCTCTGGTGACTACACTATGATTGATACCAAAAGATACAAAAGCAATTTTGTAGTCAAGTTATTATATATGGATGACTTAATAATAGCTAAAACTTAAGTAGACTTACTAAGTAAGGACAAAGGCCTTATCGTCTTCTAACCTTGATGTGATTAATATGAGTAAAGTAGTATATGCTCTTGAAAAAAGTTTTTGAGAGAATGATTCAACGAGGTAATTCTTTTCCTAAGGAGAATAACATCAAAAGTTCTTTAAATAATCTAATATGCATAACTACTACCCTATTAGTACTCACATCAACAAAGGTGAGGCCCTGCAATAAAATGAGTCTACACTCTATTAGAAAAAGGACTAATAAGCATAACATATTCTGTTATGTGTGGTTAGAAGTCTAATGCATAATATGGTGCATATTAGGCTTGGTATCTTTAAATAGCTGTCAACTAGACCTAAGACTAGCATAGTGGCCGATAGTTAACTCATAAGGTACCTAAGTGGGACCTCCGATTATGTAGTTTTGGTACATAGACAACAATTTGCATCAAAAAGGGATGCAATGATCTTGACTGTGGCAGGTTTAGGTGAGAATTGAACCTCCAAATATATCTTCCAACTTAGCAATGGTGATAAAGTGGCAAGAACTAGTGATATGTTACCTTGTTATAAGAAGAGTTTATAGCTCTATCCTTAAAAGCGCAAGAGTCTGGTTGGTTGAAGAGGTGCTTGGATTATTTGGTTGGTGGACCAAATAGTACTATCCAGTAATGGTTTACTAGTACAAGTTATGATTACCTGTGCCAAGAATCTTAAGTATTGTCATTAGGCCAAACGCATTGGACATAAGGTTCAATTTTGTAAATGACATGGCGGCATACAAAGAGAGTGAATGTAAAGTACTTTCCTATAAAGGAAATGGTTATCGAGCCATTGAGCTTGCCTTAGTAAGGGAATGTGCTTGTTGAGGACATAAAAGCTTAACAGTCTCTATAGACAACAACTATGCCTTGTTATGTTGTTCATCAATTATTTTCCCAACGTTCAAAAGTGATTGTCTAATATTGTGACTTTCAAATAAGTTGTTTTACTTACACTTATTATTAGCATGTTTGAACATGCATTCTTGTTCATAGATGCCCGTGGTACATTCTTGAATGTGAAAAGTATGTTGGGTAGACTTGATGTTAATCCTCTCACACGGTAACTGCCTCCATTGATTGAGTATCGATGGGAGATGAGACAAGATCTTAAGTAAAATTATCACAAGGATTATTGTGAGAGCCTGTTAACTTAAAATCATGAATGCCACCTTGATAATGGCAAAAGGTGATTATAATATATGGGTAAAAATGAATTTTGCATAGTCTACCTTGCAAAGGTCAAATGTGAGTTCACGTTAATGAGTCGATTTGGGAACTCAGTTTGGATAATAAGATGTCCAAATATTATCTGTACAGCATTTTGGTTAAAGAACCAAAAGACATATGCTCTATGGGAACAAAGAGAATGTTGTAGCACATATTTCATATCATGTGTGTAAGAGACGACCAATCGGGTTAAAATAAGTTAGATCTCTGCTTATATTTATGTGAGACTCCATAAGGTGATGGTCATATATTTTTACCCTCAGGACTCCAATCAGTGGCTTAAGGCTCGATTCAATGTTCGTTATCTTACTGTGTTGCCAAAGGATCATGAATAATTCAATCTAACTAGACATATCTAGAAAAACGAGTTAGATTTGGTCAAGAGTCTCATGACAAGAGGAAGATCATTCATGCAATCTCATTATTTTCTATTCACTAGTGCACCTATTATGACATACAGGTGATAATTGTGAACATGAAATATGATGGTTTGATGAGCTCAAAGTGAGACATCTTAATGAGGTTGAAATGATCTAGGGCACTTGCATGCTTCTAACTACTCACGTGTGGTTCTCAATGAGAAGCTATATATTTCTAATAGATATATAGCACAGATTTCTCACAAATATGTTGGTTGTATGGTCTATTTGTCCAGCATGAAGATTGTGCATGCAAAAAAAAAAGTTTTTCTCAAGATTGTGCATAAATTTAAAAAAAAAAAAATTCCTTAAGTTTTTCTAGGGTACTTGCCCAGTATGAGTGAGAGATGGTGGACTTAGGCTATCACACACCTACAAAAGGTGCGAGCCCAATAAGTTGACTGCTTAAGCCACCTTAGAAATCCTAGTTCCTTGATTATCCATCTAATATAAAAAGGGGACTAGTCTAAGAGGAAGTACACATCAAAAACATTGAGGGTTCTCTAAAGTGAGTTTTTTGTACAAAACTCTAGGGCTCTTAGGCTGTGGGATCATGCAGGTTTTCTGAATTATGAGTTCCTTCCTCAATTGATGATTCAAAGTCAAGGTTCAATCGTCTTCTATTGCAGGATTAAGGTAAATTTGTTTACATTTAATTCAATATATTAACTCCTTCGCATTATATTATACACCATCTCCTTTTATGTAAATGCACATTGTGTGTCCTCAACCAAATATCCAATCACCTCCTAAGCCTCTTGTGTATGAGCTTTGAAATGCATTTGTAGAGTATAAAACAACAAACAATTAACTCAAAATCCCTAATTTCCTTCAGATAGCGAATTTTAAGAATAAGAACCAAGTTTGCATGATTTATTTGTTTTAGTATCTTACTTAAATTGAAAAAATCAAGTACTCATTAGTTACCATAGCTGCCAGTACCATAGCTGCCATCTAATCTCATCTACTTTTAAAGAAGCCATTGTTGAAACCATCTAATCCTTGATATTTCATTTTTAAAATGCTAAATTAAACATTTTTGGCTTCTTGTCTTAAGAAATGTCTATATAAAGTCGTCTATTGTTGAATAATTAAGACTCTTCAAGAATCAAATATGTCTTTGGACAACGACTTACTTCTTCATGTTCTTTCTCCAACCGTGGACTTGAAAAAGTTGACCATATGATCATTAACAATTGCCCTTCCTTTGATTTTACAATCATTATCCTTGAATGAATTGACATGGCTAATTCCCTTTTTCTAAAGGAAAATTATTATTCACCAAAGGTCTTAGTTAGTATACGAACTAATTGTAAATTAGTATGCATAAAGTCTAGAAAGATCACATTTCTCCACATGAGTTCTGATGAGATGATGCCTTACATCAATGTGCTTTGTCTTGGAGTGCTAAACTGGTCTTTGTAATGATATTTATAGAACCCTGACTGTCATATCTTACTAGCACTTTCTTGTGATCAAGTCCAAGGTCCTTGATCTATTTGCTTATCCACATAATTTGTCCGCTAGAATCACTGTCATTCCACATAGCTATTGTAACTTTTTTGTCTTTACCCTTGAACTTCTTTTTTCAAGCATTTGTTTCAAGCATTGGGAAGCTTTCATCAAGGGCCTTGGTTGATAACAACCAAAGAAAACAATAAAGTTAATATCAAGGTTCTTAGAGGAAGATTTTTAACCCTTATTGTCCTTTGAAGTTGACCCTTTATGTAGCTTCTTAAAGTTAAAACTATTCTTTGTAAGCATCTTGTGGAAGTATTTGGCTACCATAGCTATTGCTTCTTCAAGATCCTCTTGGTTGGAGTGATCATTATGAGAAGTGACTTGATTGTTGCTTTTTGCGCTGCCCCTTTATCAGATGGTTCTTTAGGCTCCTCATAGAAAAAGTCTTGAGGTTAGAAGTTTCGTACTGAGCATCTAACTTCAAGTCTTTAGATCTTATAAATTTTCGCTCACCATTTGCTCTTTGATA
>NCQT01121839.1:1592-11671 GCA_002740465.1 Stenocereus thurberi
TTCATCAGCCTCCCCTTCCGCTGATCATCATCATCATCATCATCATAATGATAATACTCTTCACCTGCACCTTCCCCGCACCAAATCCGTCTCCTCCCTTGCGACGTCCATTCACTCCTCCACCTCCCCTTCCCCCAATCTTGACCACTCAAAGCCGGCCAAGCCTACCCTTTCCGACGTCGACCTCCGAAACCTGCCTTCGCCCCTGTCTAAGCAGAGCCCCACTGAAACGACGCCGTTCCAGAGGCTGTTCTCTAGCTCCGGCCTCGACGAGGCGGTGGTCGAGGAGGAGAAAAGAGAAGATAAAGGGGTCGACACCGTCATGGAAGGCGCCGGCGATGGTGGAGATGGGGTGGCCGGTGGCGGCTTTAATGATGGTGATGATGATTGTAATAGCAACAGTGGAGATCATGGTCATGGCGGTGGTATTGAGGAGTATTATCTGAAGATGATCAAGGCTAATCCTGGCAATCCGCTCTTACTTGGCAATTATGCCAAGTTCTTGAAAGAGGTAAGTGACTAATAAATCTTAGAGCGATAATACATGTCTTATCATAAGATACCGTTAAATATCTTATTTAATCAAAAATTAACGTATTTTATAATTTAAAATCACTAAATTTTCAATGACTACACTAAATTATAAATTGCCAAACTTAAGCATTTATCTGCTACACTGACGAAGTATTAAATGACATCCTAATCAGGTTAACCTCATCCGCAATGGTATATAATATGTGTATTTTAGAAATGTGATAAATTATATATAAAAAGATAATTTTACACAATGTATATACTGTGATATGCTTCCACTACTCGATCATACCAATTTTTATTTTAAAAATGTTATAATATAATTTTTAGGCAAAAATAAAATTGTTAAAAGTGTCTTGTAACAATACATTTATTATTTTGCTAAATGTTATCATGTTTCAATTATTCAATCTTCCCTTTTTTTCTTTTTGCTAATTAGTTATATTAGGCAACTTATACTGTACTCCTATAACTCGCGTGATACGTTGTATTCATATGTATTTATCGTATTGATAAGCTTTAATATATGTATTTATATAATTTACAAGAGTATATATTCCTAAATATATAATATTAGAATTGATTATATTACTCCATTTTACACTTTTTTTTTTTAATTTGATTTAGTGATTAGTTGCCTTTTTGGGGGCTAGTTCAGAGCTTTGTTGGATTTTGATTGACTTTCGGCAAGTTGGGAAGTCCTCATTGTATGACTTACCCAATTCAGTAATTCAAAATACAAGTTGGCAGTTAAGCAATAGTACTTTTACTATGTATATTAGGACATATTTTTTTTAATAGTAAGTACTTATTATTAGTATTTAATAATTTTCAACATAATTATATTTAGCACGATTCAGTATTATTCAATGCAATTAAGCACAAATTAAGCACTATTAAGTATTTAGTGAAAAAAGTTTAGGAATGTTTGTCTATGAAGCTACGTGGAGATCTAGCCAAAGCAGAGGAGTACTGTGGAAGAGCAATATTAGCTAGCCCAAGTGATGCAAATATGCTAGCACTATATGCTGATATCATTTGGCAAACACAGCGGGATGCCAAGCGAGCAGAGAGCTACTTCCAACAGGCTGTCAAGAATGCTCCTGATGATAGGTGAGTTTTTTCCCCCCTTTTCTTGATAATTTGATCAAGACCAAATTCAAGCAAATCAGTGTAATTATGTCACATAAAAAATGTATAAAACCTATTTTCCTGTACTATTATGATATAAATTTGTGTCGAGGGGCTCCTTGGAAGATTAGTTTTAGATCAAGTTTATGGAACACTTATATAAACAGGTCGATTCAAGTTGTATATAAACTTGATATCAATTTATTAGACATGGTTGTTTAGAAGAGGCCATCTATATAAGCAAACCAAATTATGAAATACTTTAAATTTCTGTGGACGATTCATGCAGCGTTGGTTAAAGATAGGTTGTCTTCTTCTAATTCTCGGTTTGATTTGTATTTGTTGGGCAGATCTAGACATATAGAATAAAGGTGCTCATCTATTAAACTACTAATTTTAGAAGTCTCTGTATATACTGATGTAACTCTCTTCAAAATATAAATTATTAGTTTTTTTTTTTTTTAACGGACACCCTTACCCTGCCCATAACACAGATCCGTCAATATGGTAGGTCCCCCGGAAGCTTACATTTGACGATTGACTTCGACGGTACGTCTAATATGAGATGGATGCCAAGAATGGCTTAGAGAACTATATATCAATCTAGGAAGATCGATGTCAACAATATTTTTGCTAATATGATTGATGCATGCAGTTATGTCCTTGCTTCATATGCGAGATTCCTGTGGGATGTAGACGAGGAAGAAGAAGGAGCGGAAGAAAACAAAGACAAAATCAATAGTTCAAATGTTCGATCGGCTCCAAAGTATTTAGAAGCAACTCCTTATCGTTTTCCTTTGGCTGCTGCGTAGTTGTCCATTGGATTGACTCAAGTGCACGAGGACAACTACATTCACAAGAGCTAACTCGAGTGATTATGAAATGGGTGATATTAACTGTGTACCAGTAAAGTTATAGGCTTTTTCTCGATCTGTAGAGAGATAGATTGTTTTTTTCCTCCCTAGACGAAAAAGGACCAAAACCATAGATTGTATAGAGTTTTGTAACTATCTTTTTGTTTTTGTGGATATACTGGAGGCATGGAAGGAGAAAAATAATCTAAGCTGATGTAATATGTGAGAGGTTTTGGAAGCCAAGAGAGATAGAAAGTATTTTGCTATGTTATTGTGATGTACGTATGTATCATGTGTGCAGTTGCGCGAATGAATCAATGATATATATCATATGCGAGTGTCAGTCGATTTAACTGATGAGTTCTATTTGAAAGTTGTTACAAGAATTTAGCTTAAATTTTAATCGACCTTCATATCTCTTTTTGCGCCAAAAAAAAAATCACAAATATATAAATGAGTAATGATAGACTATTGTTCGCGTGAAAAATAGCAGCTAGCAAACTGGTGGTGCTTAAAGCCCTTGATTGAATAAAGGCTTTGTAAAATCAACGAAATGATTAATGGTAAGATAAACAAGAGTGGGTAAGATGTGGCCAAAACAATGCTGAAGGGGCCCCCAGTGGCTTTAGTCGGGGTGTTCTTGAAAATGAAGGTGGAACAAGAAATGGCGTAGGCTCGGAACAAGAAAGCTAAGACTGGCTATGGAGAAGCAATTATTGAGTATTTGGGATGGTGGATGTACTATCATGCGCTATGCTTTTGGTGTAAGTGATCGATTGGGTACCCAATTGTCTTTGTCGTTTTTTCTTTGTGTTTTTCTCCTGGTGGTTCAGTTGATGATTGTAATTGGTTTTTTCTCCCTCTTGCAGCTTTGGTGCACTAATTACCCGGGGAAAAAAAATGACTTTAAGGAATTAGGTTATATTGTTGTATTATCAGGATATGATATGTTTACGCATATGGTCACATTATATTGATTTCAGGTCAAAATTGAATAACATGGTGTGATTTAGGGGTGAGCCAAAATATCGGGTACTCGGTTGTGGACTCAAAATTGGTTTGGACCCAAAGGGTCCTTACTCGGACCCGGTTCCAAAATTTAGGACCCGGTTATAACCGGGTCCTGAAATTTTGGAACCGGACCCGGACCCAGACCCAGTCTCTGTACTAGGTCAAAATTTAAAGAATTTTATGAAAAATTATAAAAAGTAAACCCTTGATCCTCAAGTGATGTATCTTTTGTACCAAGACCCAACTATCCTAGTTTACCCTTTGTCTTTTTGGTTTTCAATTTATCTCCGACTTACTCTTTATATATCTCAAACATCATGGATTTCTTCCTTTAAATTTAGGTCCTTCTCCTCATGAGTCTTGTCGCTTATTACGTATTTGCTTTTATATCATTTAGATAGATTCGCTCTCTTTCTCTTTCTATTTCAAGTGAATTAAAATAATTTTTAAGTTTATCATTCATTTTATAATCTTGATTCATGAGTTTCTGATTAACATTATCTCCAATTCTTTGAGTTTATTTTAAAGTACGTGAATCTTCTGTCTTATTTATTGCGTATTTAATTTAGCCTTAAATGTGAATTCTCAACTTCCTTCAATCCGTCCCTCTCTCTATTTTATTTGAGAAAAATGAGAAAAAATTAAAAAATATTACTTAAGAACTGAGTACCCGAAATCGGACCGGGTCCCAACCGGGTTCGGGACCGGATCCAAATTTTAGAACCCGGTTCCAACCGGATCCGGGACCGGTTCCGAATTCTATGTCCCGGTTCCAACCGTCCAAAGAAAAACCAACCAGGTACTCAATCTCGCTCAGCCCTTGGTGTGAATGTCAATTTCTTTAATGATTTAAGTTGGATTTGTGTTCTATTACCGTGCCAAGTTACGCTTTCCTAACGGAAGAAATTTAACAAAAGAAAGAGAGGAAATTTGGTTTAAGAGGCCGTGTATGGCTGTGTATTCCTTCTGTCCTTCTTGCCCAATATTAACATCAAGAGATGTTCTTATACATCAATGAGAAGTCTAGGTAACCCTAACTTGAGCAATAAGCTCCATAAAATAAGGAAAATACAAATCTCAAAATATTATCACAAATATATGCTTTTCTTATCACTCCCCCTCAAGTTGGTGCATGCAAATTTGTCATGCCCAACCTGCTACGTAAAAACTGAAACTGGCGCTCGCCAAGTGCCTTGGTGAAAATATCTGCAGGCTGGGTCCTAGAAGGAATATAGCTTAGATCAAGTTCTCCGGCATGATAACGTTCTCGAACGAAATGACGATCAATTTCAATGTGCTTTGTGCGTTCATGGAAGACAGGATTCCGAACAATATGGAGCGTTGCTTGACTATCACATAATAGCTGCATAGGTTTTTTGTGGAACATACACAAAGATGCTAGAAGAAATTTCAACCATACTAATTCGCTGGTGAGGGTAGCCATGGAGCGATATTCGGCTCCAGCAGATCACCAGGAGACCGTTACTTGCTTTTTGGTCTTCCACAAAACAGTAGACCCTTCGAGAGTCCCTTGATAGCCCATTATAGAACGTCGTGTGAGGGGACAACCTCCCTAGTTTGAATCACAGTAGGCAAATAAGCGGGGATCATGAGATGCTTGAAGTAGGATCCCAAAGTTGGATGTCCCTTTGATATGCCGCAAAACGTGACAAGCGACATTCATATGTTCCTCTCGAGGTGCTTGCATAAACTAAGAGAGGATGTGAACCACAGAGCACAAATCATGATGAGTGATGGTTAGATAGATAAGCCAGCCTATGAGGTGACGATAGCGACCCGCATCATGCAAAAGGGGTCTAGGAGCAAGGGCTAGTTTATGATTTTCTTCCAAGGGAAACTCACTGGGTTTGGCACCCAAGAGTCCACACTCATCCACGAGCTCGAGGGCATATTTGCGCTGACTGAGAAGAGCCCATTTAGGCCACGAGCAATCTCAATCCCAAGGAAATGTTTCAAAGGCCTGAGATCTTTGATGCTCTAACAGATATGAAGATACTTCTTAAATGCATGGCAAGCACTGGTATCATTTGCAACTAACACAATATCATCAATGTAGACTAGTAGAGCCATAAAAATATTGCCATTCCGAGAAGTAAAAAGAGAGTAGTCAGCATAAGAATGCACAAACCCATATTCACGCAGCTTGGTAGAGAGCTTAGCGAACCACTGACGCGGTGCTTGGCGAAGTCCACATAGAGATTTTTGAAGTCGGCAGACTTTGTTAGGAGTACTGCAAGTAAATCCAGGGGGTAATCGCATATAAACTTCTTAATTAAGATTACCATGCAGGAAGGCATTATTAATGTCCAACTGATGAAATTTCCAACCCTTAGATACCGCAACAGTTAGAGAACATCAAATAGTAGTCCTCTTTGCCTTAGGGGCAAATGTCACATTATAATCAAAATCCCTCTACCTGGTGATCTCCACGAATAACCAAATGGGCTTTGAAGCACTGAATTGTTCCATCAGGATTGTACTTAACACGATAGACCCATTTACAACTTATGGGTTTCTTCCCACTTGGTAGATCTTGTAAGTTCTATGTCTTATTCTTCTCAAGGGCACGAAACAGAAAAATTAGTGCTTGCAACATAATTGGCTATGGGATAAGGAGTACCTGAGGATGTTGATTGAAGCCAATAAGCAATAGAGAGGGGTTCCTTAGACGTTGCAATGTAGCAGACTTAGTCCTTGAAATAGGCTGGAGGGCAACGGGACTGTGAGTTGCACATGGTGGATGGAAGATCATGCAAACTGGGCTCCTGGTGCTGTCCCAATTCTGCGGCTGGTGGGACAGGACCTTCCGTAGCGACATCCTGGCCCAGGGAAGAAGATGCCGAAATGGAGTCAAGGGGCAGTGGCATGGGCCACGCATCGTCAGGGCCCATAGTGGGGTTGCTTCCCCGGTCTGCCAAGATGCCTGCGCCTGGCTAGACTGGGCCAACTCTTCATCGCTCCTACTTACATCATGCTCGGCCTCATGTGTAGGGGTATGGCCTGGGGCATTGCTAGGTTCAGTAACCTGCTCATATGCAAAATCATTAGCCAACATAACCGAATCCCAAGGATCCCGATTTGGTCCATTGCAAACCCATCATGTTGTTGTGCAAAAGGATAGATATCTTTGCAAAACACCATGTCTTAGCTAATGAAAGCTTCATGTGTATCTAAGTTATGGATATACAAGAAACAGACACTGACTACTTCTTGAGGGAAATTTATCTTTTGTACGTGGATTATTTCGTGCATAATATAAGACTCCAAACACCCGTATCTCATTGTAAGTGGGATTGCATTGAAAAAGCATGTCGTAAGGTGTTTGAACTATCTTTTGGTGGGCGTCCTATTTATTAAATAGCCTGCTGTGAGGACAAATTCACTCCAAAACTGAATTGGTAAGTGGGCTTGAAAACGAAGAGTTCGTGCCATATTGAGGATGTGGTGATGCTTACGGTCTACTCTACCATTTTGTTGCGGGTGTTGATGCAACTGCTTTCCCGTANNNNTCCATGCTCAAGGTAGAATTCTCGCATGGGTCCTGATGTGAACTCAGCTCCATTATCGCTTTGAACCACCTTCGCCCCTTTATTAAACTGATTTTTCACCATGATAATGAACCCTTGCAAGAGCTTGCTTGCTTTAGTTCGATCTTTCATTAAATAAACCCAGGTACCCCTGCTGGCATCATCTACAATGCTTAGGAAATAATGCGCACCACATAACGAGGGGACTTAATAAGGACCCCAAAAGTCACAATGAATTAGATCAAAAATATCTTTTGCATTATTATGGCTAATGGGAAAAGGGCTACAAGTTTGCTTAGCATGAACACAAATCTCACAAACACCTTCTTTAACATTATTTGAATAACTATGTATCCACAAAGTATGAGGTAGATAACATGAAACTTCGATTGACGGATGCCCAAGTCTTTTGTGCCACAAACTTCTTGTGCGACCGGTATTCATTTGGCTTGTGGATGTTGGCTTGTAATAGTACACCCCTTCTCTTTTCTCACCTGCTCCAATCAGTATCCTCGAAGTATGATCCTGCATCACACAGCAATCATAATAGAACGTTACAACACAGTTTAACTGTTTACATAATTTGGAGGAAACTAAATTACAATTTAATTTGGGCACAAACAACACATGGTCCAATTTTATCCCTTTGTCCAATGTTACTGAGCCCTTTTCACAAGCCATGGTGTAGGTGCCGTTTGGTAGTCCAATGGCAACCGGTGATATTTTTTTAAGATTATTCATCATGGAAATGTCCCGACCATATGGCACGACAAGATCACCCAAGAAACGTTATCTGTCAACCTCGCGTACCTGGCTTTGGGCATATCAAGGAGGCTCAAAAGGCATTGAACTTGGTTTGAGTCAGCCCAGGTATGAGGGTCTGGGTTGCTGCTGTGCTGTTCACGTCTGGCCCAATAGCTACTAGACAAACTGCTGCCCCTGGGCCCGCTGCACGTTCTGGCCCAGCTTAGTTGTCCTGGTGCACAGCGGCAGAGGCTACCTGACGTCCATATCCTCTGCCTCGACCCCCGGCACGTCCTCTTCTATTATTCCGGCCTCCTTGGCTGCCACGTCCACATCCTCGCGACCCCCATCCCAGTTGTTGGCCCTGTTTGGCTAGTTAAATTACCTTAGAGGAGGGGTGAATAGGGTGATGATCAATATCGTAAATAAACCGAAATGAAGAGCGGAAAAATAAGCGTGGACAAAACACAAGCAAGTTTTTAACGAGGTTGGGCCTCAAAAGGCTTAATCCCCGCCTAGAGTTTCCTAACTCTAGGATTAACCCGAACTTTTATTAGAAGGGATGATTACAGAACTCTAGAGTATACCTACTCTAAATTCCAAGTCCCAAGTTGATACCTTCAATAAGGCTTAGTAGAATTGACCATTCAACTCTATAATCCCACCTAATCACTACTTGAACAACGCAAAGAGTAATAGTAATTTGGAGCTCAATGAGTACAATGATTGAGAGTATGAGTATGCCAATGAATGCTCTTCTTGCTTGGTGTCTTCAGCTCACAGCTACCTTGCAAATTTATAGCCAAGGCTTGAGGATTGAGAGGAAAGTAGCCGTTAGATACTCCCTGATTTTCAGCTTCAGTCTAAAACTTTGAACTGCAGTTTGGTGACACTGAAGATTGTCCAAAATCTGCATGTAACGGCTACTTGATTTCTTTTCAACGGCTAACTGATTTTCTGGGCTGATTTGATTCTCTTGGGCTGATTTGTCATTCTTTCCATAAGCAAGATACGTCTCAATAATCTCAAGATACATGGAAGGTTAAAATAAACTTGCCTTTGATTGAATATTATAATATTTCCATAATAATGTCAATTATAAATAGCAATTTCAGAATATGATTAAAATATCACAAGATTGGAGAACTTGCCTTTTTGTCTTTCATCAAAACATATTAATATATTGAGAGCTTCATAAAAGCTAACAATCTCCCCCTTTTTGATGAAAGACAAAACCCAATAACATACCAATATAATTTTGAATGGCATAAGTAAAAAGCTTTCCAAATACTTCTCCCCTTTTTTGTATTTCATTAAACAGGTAGCACAAGAGGAGAAAGAAAAATTAGAGCATGTAAAAATTATGGCAAACACATATAGCTTCCCCTTAACAAATCAATGATATATAAAGATGCTCCCCCATCAATCTATGGCACTAAAAAAAGACATATAGGGATAAAATACTAACCATGAAATTAATCACATACGCTAATGCTCATTAACTTGAAACAAAATGATGCAAAAAGTGATTAACGTTAACAAAATTCTCAAGAATAAATCGACGATATCGAAAATGATACCAATTGAAAACTCAAGGACTATTGAAAAATGATCATGTGATATCATTTTTCTGTTCTAGATACAAGCAATATAAGTATTAGGAATCATAATAATTATGGACAAAGGCAATGTTCATAATAACATATCATAATAGTATAAGATATATTTGAACATTAATCATGTATACATTCCACGAATAATAAAGCAAATTAAAATTCAAAAAAAAATTTTGAAATCAAAATGCCACAAAATGCAAAGTAACATCGTCTTATGTTCAGCAAAAATCCAAATATTATCACTATTGAAGATGTTGACATAAAAATTCAAACCTTTGAATTAGTCATATTAAAGATACTCAGTTTCTACCTACAGTTCAAAGCCTTGGACTGTACTTCAGGGCTTTGAAATCTGAGCAACGACAAAATAAATGAACTTACCTTATTTTTACTTTGGGCAAATCATAAGTACTTACCATATGCCTTTGTGAAGCTCCAATATTTCCTTGTCCACTTAAATTTTCAAGAAGATCAAATGTTATTGAAAATTTATTATTAGTACATAAATGAGGAAGTAATAATATCCCACGAACATGTACATTCCTTTTTGATTTCATCAAGAATAAAGTTACTTGGTCAAATCTTGATACCCTTTTCTTCTTGTATATAAAATTATTAGAAGTAAGAAAAATTAATGAGGT